>JABVXS010000888.1:0-21565 GCA_013365335.1 Madathamugadia hiepei | reverse complement strand
GATGGCCGAAATGAATGAATGAACTATTTAGAAAATCACTTTCAGATTTATATTGGTTTATCGATTTGGAATTGTCCTTCTAAAATGGTTTTTCGGAATAGAACTGATGGCCGATAATGAATGAATCATGAATCATTACCAAGTATAATGTCCATCACAACCATTCTCAGGAACTTCAACCAATGACCATCACCACTCCAGGTCCTAAATTAAACTCATTCCTGACGGTCGTGACATGTCCGGTCGTTAAGTGTGATATTACGGGCGACGTATGATTGAATTTTGCTAATTCTTTGTCATTAGCGCTACCTGCAATAATATGAACAGTTTAGACAAATTTTTTTGAGTTGGGTAAAACTTTTTCCATATAACGGGTCACCTCAGTCATCAGCTGTGTTTGGCATTTTACGTATTACTTTCAGTTGATTTCCAACCTGGCTTTTCCATTCGTATTTCTTTTAATAAATATTTAAATAATTTCATTGCTGTGTTAAATTGCTTCATGTCGGGTATCTTCGTGTGTGGTAGAATGCCAATTTGCTTTTAGTCGTCAATTTCGATAACGCCGAAAAACGAGAAAGATGGTTTTAACAGCTGTGCTATCTATGGTTCGCTATATTGGTGATATTGATGATTGGGATTTTGTCGATCGCTTGCATAGCTATTTCAGTACTAACATTCTCATCGCATTCTCTATCCTTGTCAGCTTTAAAGTAAAGTTTTCTTTCGTATTATTTAAATAGTAATTTAGGTAACATTCAGCTTTTTAAAATATGGTTTTAATGCTACAGAATGTTTAACATAGAGACAACACGCATTCATTCCTATCGAAATGCAGTTCCTTATTGTTCTAATTACTTCTTGTTCATTAGGTATTAATCATTGCATTTTTACTCAAAAAGTGATCACCAGATTTGCATTTTTCAATCCAATTTTATTCCTCATTAGAAGGTTTTTGAACAACATTTAACTATGCATTTCAACTTACTGCATATAATAGTGAACAGTATCTAAATAACAAGTTATTAAGAACTAATATTATTTAACTTGGTTTTTATGCTGGAGTTTATCTGTTCTCTTATTACTCTACATCACTTCCAACCACATTTCAGCAGTTCAGTGGAAAACCGGTGGAATGTTTGGTACCTGATATCTTTAGTGGATCATGGGAACAGGTGAACTTTGTTCTGATTTATAGTATGTAATATATAATATATATATATATGCTTCAGTTTCCATTATTTTATATTTTATTTCCAAGTAAAATGGAGGAGTTATTTTTTGTAGTATGCAGAGAATTACTGCTGGGCTCAAAATACGTATTACATACCAATACGTGAGGTTGTCGACGGTGTGTCAACCGCGGAGAAGAAACAGCGGCATATTTCTTACTACCAGTGGGTACCATTCTTTCTCTTAATCGAGGCAGCCTGTTTTCGATTGCCAAGTCTTGTGTGGAAATATATGGCTGGACATTCTGGTATTTTTTAGTTATTATTGCTTTTTATCTTCGTATTTAAACATATTATGTGGGTGCTGTTGAAACGAATTACCTTAGATTTTCTGTTACGTAAAAAGTTTTGAACAATGATTTCTTAAAACTTGGGTCTACCATGTTTTGAAATCGGGAAAATATACGTGGAAATATATTGTGTCTATTTCAAGTTAACCTAAAACAATATAGCAGTAGTGCAAAATTTATGTAAAATCTTCATCAGTTCGAAATTTTCATCATTTGTGTACTTTTGGGAATAATTATTTAGTGCCAGTAAAACAGTACCGTACGATATCTAATTACAGCCGATCCCTTATTTTTTGAGGTATTAAATTACATGAAATTGTGAAGTTGTCCGTGGATCCGAACAACATCAAACCGGAAATTAAGAAAGCCAATATTAAATCACTTACTCTACACTTAAATGTAAGTGTTCTATGTGTTTCTCAAAGATCTAATGAAATTTTTATATTGGTGATTTTACAAATAGAATTTTTGTGTATATTTAGGGAGCTTTACGATTTCATCGAAGATTGCGAAAGAAACAGATTCACCCTCACCGTTATTTAAGAGTGTTCAACATACCCTATACAGCTTCATTTGTCACTTGCACATATTTATTGACTAAGCTCCTTTATCTAGTCAACGCTTGTATTCAACTACTAATCATGAACAAGTCTGTTCAATGATTTTACTCGTATAAATTTATAATTTATTTTTCAACCTGGAATTTTGCTTCGCTTGTAACTTTTTTTGACTCAGAAATAATCATTTTTGACAAATATCTGTTTTATACTGATCAGAAAAAAAGAAATCAGCATTTTCGACTTCATTTTTACGAGAACCATTTCTCGGTCAAAGTGTAAATAGAAATCATTTGGAAAGTTTCCGAATCCTCAGACTTATCAATATTTGTTAATTTTAATTTCGTTTATGTAGTACATCAATTTTTTTTAGGTTTCTTGAGACAGACCGTTACAAGTGGTATGGTCTAGGAGCAGCACTTGATCTCTTGAACGGTACAACTTGGGAGCAGTCGGGAATGTTTCCACGAATATCATTATGTGATTTTGATGTGAGCATTTTTTGAAAACTACCATTATTTCATCTCGTAGCAGTTTTTGAAAACTACCATTATTTCATCTCGTAGCACAACTGTTTTCAGGTTCGTGTGATGGGAAATATTCAAGAACATACCATACAATGTGTCCTTGTTATTAATATTTTCAATGAAAAAATTTTTATATTTTTATGGTTTTGGTATGTTATTGGAATTATGCTGTTTTTTGTGTTCTACTGTGAGTGCTAATTTGCTTCTTACTGCTTAGAAGAATGTTGCTGCTGGGATGATTGATGCATATGTTCAGTTGTAAAAATATCCAATTAAAATATTATCAGGTTTATAATTTTCATCAATACTGCATCTGTTTTACAGGTTCCTGGCTTTAATTATCTTCACAACTGGCAGTCTAATGTTCTGGATATCTGTATGCGTATTACCATATCCTAATCGAAATTTTGTTATTCGTCATTTGGAAATGATTGAATTGCCTTTCGATGCTCAAGGTGAATATGCGAAGTTAGCAGCGCATGCTTTCACGACCTAACTTCCTCAAATTGTTAGCTAGGCAAAAACGAACTATTTTAACATTAAATCATCAGTCCAGTTAGTATTTTAATAATAGGGATAGCACTCTATTTGGGTATAAAAAACCAGATGTTTTCTACCTTATATTTGGAAACATTTGCTGAGTAAATTTCATTCACTAAGCAAATTTTAAAGAATATGTTTTGCAATTTAGGTTTTGAACAAGACCAAAAGTTAGAATTGGTGTTGCCGAATCAATATCATCGTTTTTCAGTGTAATTGTTGAAGGGAATAACTCGAAAAAATGTTTCGCATATAACTGCTCCACATATTTGAGTGAAACGAAATCACTTTCTAGAAATAATTTCGTCGTGGCACTGATTCTAACCGATACCACTGATTTATAGAGATCGCGGAAGATGTGGAGAAGTTCATAAATATGTATTTAAAGAATGATGGCATGTTTGTTGTTCGGATGATAACACTTAATTCTGGTGTTATGTTTGGTAACGAACTTATATTTTCATTATGGAAATCGTATTTTGGCATTGAGCCGCAGATACGACGGTGCAGCTCTTTTCCGGCTTCTGCTACCATATGGTCACCACCCACAGGCATCTATTTGAGCTTTCTTCAAGTGTACTCACTCAAAATAATATTTTAGTTTCACTGGCGAATGAAGGATGGAAAAGTGTGCCGTAACGTATGTTAGCAAATTAATGAAATTTGATTAGATGTTAACTTTGATAAACTACACCTTCATCCACCACACGATGGTCTATAGCACATGTTGAATGGCCTTAGGTTGCTTATCCATTATTCAAACTCTGAGTACTCTTAATTTCTGCTTTGTTATACATATAAAATACTATTTTTATCATTTGGTGTGATGGTTCGGATTAATGTTTTCTTGATGTGACTGTATTATGAATTCACGATAGCGTGTTTAAAATGTGAGATTTTTAGACAAACAACTTATCGATTATGACCTTCGTGAGGTTGACAATGACTGCAAGTCAAAATTACTCCACAAGAAGATTAGTGAAAAAACGAAGAGTCGAAATGCTATGGAGACAATCTTAGATGCTACGAAAAGCGAAGAAAGTTTGCTGTTGCGGGCACAAAGTGGGTATAGTTTTACTAACGGAATGTTGGAAATCAGTATAGTATTGGTTTGGTTAAATATGACTGCTAATTTTAAGAACCAGTATGACTGCTGATTTTCTTCGTTTACCTAACTTTTCTTTTTATTTTCGGTTTTCTAATTTTTTAAAGTTGGTGTAGGTTAGTATCATGCTTAAGAGTTTGTAACTTGTAATCACTATGATCTTCAGAAATTCTCTTTTGTCGCATATTGAACATTGTTATTCTTTTGTAAAATGAACCATTGAACTCGGAAAGCATTTCTGTGTTCTGTGTTTCTTTCTTATTCGTCATTGTTTTTTTTCCCGAAATTTAATGAACCGTCTTAAATGGAAATCTGTTTAAAGAGCACGGTGTATCAATGTTTAAATTTTAGAGTCTGCTGCTCCTACACAAACCTTCAAAAATAGTTCTCCCAAAGGGTTACAAAATAACGAAAGTCGTTTAATCCAGCGTATAGCTGTTTCATCACACTCATCATCTGCTTTCAACAGTCCGACGGAAAAGACCGCAAATTTTATGATTTGACATTATTCTTCAGTTATCTGAAAATTTTAAATTACTGCTCACAGTGGAATTTTCAGTATTATTAACCATATCCTTATGTAAAAATCTGTTGTAAAGCTGTTTCAGTGTGAAGGTATTCAAAATATTTGTCTATTCAATTTGTAATTGTAATATAAATTTGCATACTTGTCTAGGATCAACATTTCGGTATAAGTTTAATTTTTGATTCGTTTGTAATCTCTTTCGATTAGGTCGTATTTCATTTTACAGTTTTTTTTTTTTTTCATTGTGTTTTTAGTAGTTCGTCGCAATATTTTGAGCTTTCAATAAAATTTTATTTTTTTTGCTCATTTTAGTTTATTTGCTGATTGCTTTGATATATGCGGGTGCTAAGAGGTGGTTAGAAATTTTTATGCATTTGAAATACGATTGGCTCTTTCAAGTAAAAAATGGTACTTTGCATTTTCAGGAACTTCGTTTCAATTAAAAATTTTTAAGTCTCTCTTGCAAAATCTGATATGTTTCAATTTTTTTTTCATTTGCTTAATACATCTGTGCTGTACCGTTATACCACATATTAAAGGTTACTTTTTATTTTGTTGCCATTTGGAAAGATTCTGTGACGAATCTGTTTAGACATATTTTTCTTTTCATTAGGAAGTTTCTATTATTATTATGTCCTCTTATATTTCCATTTAATCCTTGCATAGTTTTCGGCAGTTTTGCAAGGTTCAACTCACGTGTTATCAAGTTTGATAGCTCCACTGCACAGGGTTGTGATACTGATGAGAAATCGTGGTAACTACCTGAAAGATACATCCACTGAAATACTACTGGTTATGGCGACAGCGTGGTATTAGTGTTCTTTAGAGTATTTTGGTGAATTTTTCTTAATCCAGTTAGGTAGTACCGCAGAGAAAAGGATCGGTTCGCAAGTTGTTTGAGAAGGGGTCGCCAATGTGTACATGCGAGATAATTGAGAGAGGCTTTACATTGTGTGCAGGTGTATGGAAGCAACAATTTGTTCTGGGATAGGCTTTTATGGGAGTAATCAATTTTGTCCGTAATGTATGATTCATATTTGGAATTTCCAGGCTGATTCGAAATTCAAAGCACTTCAGGAATTGGTTTAGTGAGCTTTTTTTCAAAAGAAACATCTAATCATTCGATCTCGAAGTCGCGAGAAATTTTCCGTTATCGGTATCCGGTTCATGACAATCCGAACAATCAATACCAATCAAGAGACTTCTTTTCAAGATGAAGCCACATGCCAGCAGTGATTGATATAATTCTTCGCAAAATCTCCTATTTGCTAGAAGTAACGGCTATCTGATAGCTGCTTAAATCACAAGAATATTCCTTGCAGATCACAGCAGACCGCCAAGAACATCAAATCGAAGAAGCTGCATTTTGTTCAAAGGTTTGTTTGCAGCTGAGGTGTAATCACATAGCCAAAGTGAAATTCACTCTTTCATCATTTTCACCACAGTTTGTGTCAGTGCATGATAGCTTTGGTGCCCTACCATTTTCAGTTCCATGTGACCTGATATTCGAGTTGGAAGTTTCGTCAAGTTGTAGTGAAGGTTTAACTCAGTGGAAGATCCCACAGAGACTTCTGAAAAAACAGAGGGGTTATGGAACTGTGAAAGAGGGAGTATGTGGTGATTGGGAGTGGATGACAAGCAAATCAGGATGATAAAATGTTGTCGGTCTAATAAGTGGCATAAAGTTACCGTTCTTCGCATTTGCAATTCGTGGTAATACTATATCTCCAAAATTATGGAAAAGTTCGAAATACTCTCCCTGTATTTCTAATTCTTCACTCAATAATCCGCGCTCATCAAAAAGATACACAACAAAAAATTACGGGGATTGGGATGTTTATGTAAATTAGCAAGTGGCTGCAACGTTCAAAGGAAAATTGCAATTGCACCATTTACGACATTTTTGCGATCATGTTTACGATACTTTCGCTCGCTACAGAATTGCTCTTCACTGTTGATATGCGTTATTAATTACGAATTAGATTTTCGTGCGTACATCTCAGGTGTTGGTTATTCATTTTAGTCTCAAACTTCATTCAAAAATTGAAATTCTGGTCTAATTTGATTGAGAAATTGTTATAATATGAGATTAGACACATTTAGAAATCAGGTACTCCCATTTTCCATAATTGTCTGAAAAAAATGAGACATTTGCAAATGAACTGACCCCTTTTCTTTCCATTCATCATTGTCATATTTCGTTTTCAATACGGCCGGTCATTACTGAGGTACCCTAAGGTCAGCTTTAATTTAGAATTCAGCGAAATGTATGCGGAATGCCTTTTTCAGACATTGTCAGGTGCACAGGCATGTCATTCACGGCTCACACATATTTTTTCTGCTTTAAATCAATAATGCGATTCGATCCCTTTAATTTTAGCCGCTCAACACCTTAATTACTACCTCTCAATTAGTTGTTACCAATGAAGAGACACATGCATGGATACACAAATGACCAGAAATATATGAAACAAAAAGAAAAGTGAAACAAGTATTTTCGCATTCATTTATAATTAAAAATAAGAACGACCATTCGATTCAAGCTAGAGACTCTAGTTTGGTCATTAAGAACTTCATATCAGTCACTAGTTTTCCCAAAAGTTTTCGGGGGTGGAGGTATTGCCATAATTAGTGTGAAATACCTGGCAATGCCAAACATTCTTGACCATCTCACCGCTTACCTTATTCCCATCTGCTGAAAAATGAAAGTTAACCTTATCCATTAGGCAAATTACGCTGAGTTCTTGTAAGGGGTTGATAATTTCCGCACATCGAAATTATATAGGAAAGGTTTTCTTAACCTTTAAAACCTTTTTTGTGAGATTTAATGTCATGATCAGTCATTAGTCATTTGCGATTGCAGATGTCTCAACAGCTTCCTCTCACTGCCGCCCTGTTATTTGCTTTCAACAAGTCTGACTTCCTTCCGGTGCAGAGAGGAGTAAATAGAAATTGAAACAACTGCCCATTATGCTTTCACATTATGTTTAATTAACTTCCACATATGCATACATTCATGCCTTCCGACAAAAGAGAAGACGTACAGTCTTCCGGATGTTATGAATATTTGGCGGCCATTGCAAGAAGTAACTAATATTTACATAGTAAACGGTGCAAACAATACAAAGCTTTCCTTCACAGGTGTTACTATTAACACAATTTTAAAAAAGTTCCAAACCTTTGCCCGTTTTTGACCCTTCTTAATTAGATTAGCGCTAATCCGACTGATTCATTCTACAGCAGCAAAATACTTGCCGTTGTCGCTAAATCTTTGAACATTACTTTTTATGGAAAGGTCATCCTAATCTAACTTGGAAAAGCAAATAAAGAACAGGTGTGTGCAAAACCGTCACTTACCGCACAGATGTTAATTCAATTTTGTAGTGAAATTCATTTAGCCGAGAGTATCAGTCAACCAAATCACCCTTTCGTTGTCGATCATTTTTAATAATAAACTTTGCAAAACTGTTTGTGGTATTCAATTGCAATCTACAAGCTGCACTGTCAAATGATGATGTCAGCCAATCGTCATAAGTACACCAATGTACCGAAATGGAAATACGCCTTGAAGCTCTTCAAACTACTCACTAACGATATCTCAGATTCCGCTACGAACTATCGCGGCGATACAATAAATTTCAAATTTAAAACCACAACTGTCCGGGAAGATCTTTTATTGGTACATAAAAACCATTCATGGTAAAGTGTTGTAATCTTATCCCGTCCACAGCGAACCGGTCACTCATCAGCAATAGCAAAACGGGATGCGAGAAAATTCTCGTCGGTCTCTGGTCTAGAGGACTTTTACCACTCAACATCAACATCAGTCTGGGGCGGTAACTTATTCATCACCGACCGGTGTGGACACGAACTTTACTCTGATGGCACTACTTGAAACTTGCCTCCCGGCCATCGAACACCATGGTTATGCACAAAATGTACCACTGATATCGTTTTTAACAAGTCTAAACATTCCGACTGCACTCTCAAACCAACTTCAACTTGGAAAACTTCGAATCATGAAAATCTCAAAACTTCCAAATTAAACTGAAGTATCAGTATCGCCAAAATTTCAAGTGCTAAATCAAAAATGCCAATTTGCTTGCAGTGCACGGAGAACACACATTTCCTACACTGTCTAGACAGTGAAGCAAAATTAAGCAAACTATCACACTTCCCCTCTTATCAATTTATCGACTGTTATCAACATTCAGTGATGCAATTCATTTGAATAACTGTGAGAAAATTACTTTCCTACATGTATAACACAACAGACCTCTTTCAAAACGGCAACGTCAAAGCAATCCACCCCATCGTCTTACGAAAAAGAACTTCCGACCTGCAACTCCCACTACCAACAGTCATTCCACTCCTCGCAACAGTCCTTTGTCCTCGTCCTTACAGCGCAGTATAGCACTTACAAATAGGAAACATTGCTGTCTCGCTATCCAATCTGAATCGATATGCTCAGTCAAACACTACAAACCAAACTCTAAAAGTTGAAGTTAATTCAGCAACAGTCCATATACAGGAATTCACAATTAAAACAAATTTGTCTGCCTTCAACAGCTTTCAATTACTGCGTGAGCATGCCCAAACGCTACCTCAAATTTTGAAGCTTAAACTAGGTGAGGAGAGCGCTCAGCACTACAAACGGTTTCTATCACTTGATGAAAACCTTCACATAAATCGAAGTGGAAAACGGCCAGCACCCCCAACTTACTCAGTCATTTCAAATAATGCGTACAATCAAATTCAGATAGATGTTTCATCAGCAGTTATCAACTTACAATTTAAGCCTTACCGACCAAAATAAGTGAAGTTTGCCATTTAAAAAAGGAAAAAAATGTCGTATGAACAAACAAAGGTCATAGAATTTTTATAGCCGTCGTAATTCATGCAATGACTTAAAAAATAGTTGAATACAAACCATTAATGGAAGAACTGAGAGAAAGAATGAGAATCGCAGAGGCACTTCGAACTCATCCAACCTCCACCATCATTTATTATTTAAGGAGTACGAACAAGCAAAAATACATGTTATAGCAAAGTAAAGAACAAAATTGTGAATAATTATATTAAAGCAGCAAGTGAAATGAAAAAAAAGAAAACCTGCAAAAAGGCAACAATAAAATAGGTACGCTATTTACAAGTGGAAAAAACAATTCTTTGAAATGTGGTCAATAAAGATAATTAAGGATTGAAAACAGAAAGACTGAATGCCTCAGCATTGCTTCATTGCCAATTTTCTGCAAAATAAAATCATTTATCACGCTATATAATCCTGTCCTACAGCTCATTACTATTACATCAAACTGTCACCCTCGTAGTATTCAGTTTTCTTTGAAGGCATTCTGTAATTGAGAAGACAAAAAGCATCTACAACAAAAAGGCATTTCAGGAAGGATTGTTTAAAATTAACACAAACAAAAACGCATGCACAATTAAAGCTTCATTATTTACATTTTACAACGAAAAATTTGATTTTCGACTATTACATCACTTTTTAATCATTATAAAAGTGAAGAACTCCACTTCCACACTTGTCAGAATTTAATGAATTTCATCAACTATGTTCATAGCCCGTTTATATCACGTATAGACCTGCGAAATTCGCGAATATTTTTGATTAAATAAGTTCACCAGAAACTTGCAGAATTTTTTTAATTTGCATTAGTGGATTCCTTGATAAATTGAATATTAAAAATTCTACGATAGAACTAATTTACAGATACACATCACGACTATGACAGATAGATTTGTTTCATAAATTAAAAACTGGCAATGTAGGAATAAAACAAATAACACATGGAAATAATATACGAAAATCAAAAAAAGTACATTTTTCAGACAGAAAAAAATCACATGAGATGGGTACTATAAGGTAATGGGAAAAATTAAGGCGAAGAGGTGGAAATAGTATTGATACAAATGGCACAACCCAGCTCACAGCTATCACAGTTTCAGGTCTATTTCAAAGTTTTTTTTAATGGAAACTAATTCGTAATTTTTATTTGCATAACTTCAAAACATTGCTTAAAAAGTCTCCAAATATTATTCCCAGAAACTGTCAAATCGCCAGCTCTGATATAAACTGAATCTGAAACTTCAAAAGAAGTCTGCGCAACCATCATTTTAAAAAATTCGCACAACCGATTTATCTGTTAGACACTGGGTGGATAATGAGAGAGATCTAAATAAGCAGAATGAATATAAACTAATAGATCATCATTGAACAGCGATGAAACAAAAGATACAACAGTAGTTTCATCTGGCAGCATAAAATATGTTATTGACTTTCCCATAAATAACAGAAATGTTTCAAACATAATTAAATTATAAATTGTAATATTTGGTTCCCAACTTGACAAAGTCTGATTGGCAAGCTATCAGTTACTTGAATAATAAAATAATTATTTCCGCAAAGTGCTTTAATATTGTAAATCCTAGCTGGCAAACAATTACACTCGTTTTAGAGCACCGCGTCTATATTTCTCTATTTGAGCTCAAAACTGAAAAACGGAGATCTTATTATTGAAAAAAATTGAGAAAAGGAACTTATTAGTTTTTCTGCCCATTACCTTAGGTCTTGTGACTGCCGAAAAGAATTATTATCCACAGCCACCCGGTATTTGGCGGCATTTAATTCCGATTCGTTATTTGTTTGCTGCGACATCGCTTTCGATGCTGATAATTCATCATCAATTTCTTCATAGTAACTGTTGCTATCTCTAGACAAATGTGTTGGAAAAGCTGAACACATGACGTCGAAATGTTTTGAATTTCGCATATCCGCCTAACACAAAGCTTAATAAAAACATATAAAAAAGTAATTCAGCAATTATTTTTCCAACTCTATCTCAACGCAAATACGCAATATTTTCTTTCTAGAAACTGAGAAAGTAAAAAAAAGACTTTATTACAGCAACCCACTTTCTTTAACGATGGCGGTTCCATGCTGACTGTAGGTTCGACTGCATAACGTTCACTATAATCAAGACCTTCACGACCTTGACAAGGTGGAAATTTCTTCCTACCAAAAATCTGTAAACATAGCATTGAAATATTCTAGTTAAAAATACAGCATCCATGAAGAACATAGACTGTGATTACTTCTCACTTTTTCTTTTTAATAATAAGTGACAGTTTTTCCTATTAATCAGTTTTGCATTTCTATAAAAAATCCTTGCATTTTCATATGAAAAGATGAATAAGAGATCTATAGAGCACTCAAAAACTAAAATAAACTGACTGTCTGAATTCGCTTCTTTCTTTCTCTCCTGAAATAGTTAATTTCGGCATTCGGACTCATACAAATGGATAAACATGGCTTTTGCTCAGAACATTTTGAAAGTATTCGAGAGTTCTGGTTATTTTGGAGAGCTGGATCCACTGAAGATGTCCTTTTTGCCTTCTGTCGATAAAAATTAACGACAACCAACAACAATGCCAGAATACAACACGAAGAAATTAATATAAGCAGATCTCTGAGGCTTACTACACCACTTGAAGCCTGAAATCCTGGTAATTTAGCATTCTAAAGAAAATTAGTGAAGCCATATTTATAAACCATCAAATGAAACCACAAGACCATCTGGCGGGTTAAAGTTTAGATTTAACCATATCTGAAACAATATTCAGTCTGTAACTTCCAGAGCAAGTTACAGATAGTGACTCTGTCATAAAGCAGATAACAACCTGTTGTTCGTTTTCGATCTTTACGACGAGTGTTCTGGTGCGGTTATAATGTTGAAGTGGTCGGCACTCCGATTCAAGATGTAAACAGCTTTCACCATAGAAACACGGTGGACAGAGGCAATAATATCTCCGAAATGATTTGACACATGTACCTCCGTTTCTACAGATGCGAAATGCATTTATACCAACAATAAAACATAAGAATTGAAAACAAAAAATGCTTTCCAGTGAGCATCAGTTAGCTACTAGTGATCAGTTGGCTAGCTTATTGAATTCATATCTTTTTCTAATCACGAAAACACCACAATTAAACAAAAAAAAATGTACCTGCACGCACTGTGATCGCATCCCATTTCAGCAATTTCACAATTGCTTCCTTTAAATCCAGTGCGACATCTGCAGTAGTATCCCCCAGCTTCTATGTCAATACATTGACCACCATTCATACAGGGGTTACTTAAACAAGCACTGACTGCTTCTTGACATAATGTACCGCTATATCCATCGGGGCACTGGCATTTGTAATTATTAACTTCATCTATGCAACGACCGCCATTCATGCATGGATTGAACTGAAAGTACTTCAGAATCAAATTTCATGAAACCTATCAAGATCCGACACACTAGCAAAAAAATTCCATCTTTCAAATTTAAATTTCATTTGGAATTTTAAGAAAAATCAGAAAAGGAAACAAATACTTGTAAATTTTCTTGATGTGGTATGTCGGTCAATATTTGAGCAACTAACTCAATCGGAAAATTTCAAAAGAAATACAAAAAGGAAAAGAGGTAAACAAGATGCATATTAAAATAATTCCCCTAAATCACAGTTGCTCAAACCTACGTTTGCACACTCATTTGAGTTTTTCTCACAGTGCCTTCCAGAAAAGCCAAGAGGACAAAGGCAATCATAGTCATGGATCCCAGTAACGTTTCTTTGCACACACTTCCCTTCTGAAATAAGCATTCAGAAATCAATCGTAATTGATCTATTTGTAGTTGAAAATTTTCCAAAAATGTTCGCTAAATCAACTTTTATCCAAAAGGGCAACATTAATTCAATGAATGACCTTGAGAAAAGTAAACCTGATACTGCTTCCCAACAAATGCAAAGACGATAAAAAAGTTGAAAATTACTTTAAAAAAGAGGAGGAAACATCATGAAGAACAAAGGTAATACAATATCCTCATCAAACCAAGGTTAATTTGGTCAATATGAGAGCCCAGCATGAATTTTTTTTTTGAATACGGAAAACAAAGCAAAGCAATAGGTTGGAATAGCACAGCGACCAGTTGCGGGAGGCCATGAAGCACTGTTAAATCCCCATCAACTAAACAGCCACACAGGATTTTGAATTTACAATTTTAGGTTAATTCCGTCAATGGTACGTCTAGCAATAAACTTATTCCTGTTACTATTCTCGTATAATGCTAAAAGCATGAACATTTACAACAATACACTCATTTTACACTCAGCGGGCGAACGAGTCGGAAAACCTTTGTGTAACTTAACTAGTTCCGGTAAGCACTACATCCTGCTGTGACTACAATTACTAGCCGAGAAGTTACCACCACTAACTTGTAGCCTGAATTGTATCGGAAACCAATGTTTTGAGAAATATTTTGTTAACCTTCTTGCTAATGACAAGAATTAGTGCCTCATTCACACGTTAAAATATTAAAATTTCAGAAGAATAAAGTGACCATTAAAGCAATTGACTCCATCGCAAGGCCTGATCTTGATACTGCAAGTGTTACCAGTCCAACCTGGCAAACAACTGCAAGAGAAGACACCATGACTTTGAATACAAATAGCACCATTTTGACAAGGTGAGTCCGAACAAGAGTTAGATGCAACTTGACAGTAGCGACCAGTAAAGCCGTCTGGACAAATACAAGTAAAGTTGCTCCCAGGTATGTCCTGAAAACACAGTGTGGAATGCAAATGGCGAGATCCAAGCGTTATTGAGATCCCAAAGTGCACACTGATTTCATTAGAATTAATGTTGCTGATAATATTTAAATGCACAGACAAAGTTGAACATACAGTACAAGTAGCCCCATGCAAACATGGCTGCAGCGAACAGTTCTCTACACGGATTTCACAATTCGTTCCTGTGTACCTGTCTGGACATTCACATGTATACTGTCCATGACCAGTATTTCTGCACGTGGCATTATTCTCGCACGGTTTATGTCGTGTGCAGTAGTTCAAATCTATAAAATTAAAACAAAAAAAACTATAAAAGGGCGCTTTATTAGAGCATCGAACATGGGTATGCGGTAATTGGTTCGGCGGTCCGAAATGGTTCAGACGTACAAATCGGTTATCCGACTTTGGTGGTACAAGGGTGAAGTACTACTGCTACTTGGTAGCCGGGGTCCCACTGAAGTTTCCTTCAGGACAGTAGGAGTATGTCGTAAAGTTGTTTATTCATCGTTAACGCTTAAATGAAGTTTGGAAAATGAATCCGGATCATTTCTGATAAGAACAACTGGCACTATGGGTTGCAACAAACGTTAAGCTTAATGTTGAGTGTGACTTGCAGTGCTTCATGCAATAAAAAAATCGATTTTCTGAATTTTACTGATTTGGTTACAACCACTACTTCAATAACCATGCTCTAAAATCTTTGGATTATCGCAAAACTTCAAAGTAAGCAAAATTTGAAATACCTTCGTTGCAAAAATGTCCTCCCCATCCTTCGTCGCAAATACAATCGTTGGGTTTGTTGCACGTACCGTGCTTGCAACCCGGATATATCGCACACTAAAAAGAATGATAATAAAACTTCTCGCGGAATAAAAGGAGAAATTCATGTGCATCTTTCGATCATGAATTTAACTATTCTGTTCAAAGGCACTGCTTCTGTGTAAAAAGCTTACTTGATCACAGTTCGGCCCAGTCCATCCATTTTTACAGCGACATAAACCAGGTCGATCACAAGCACCATTTACGCAATTGTCGCAGCGTGCTGAAGTTTACACACTTTTTACTGCATTTGAAAGTAATTTCCAAATGCGATGACCATCAGCTCATCTTGCTTAATCAAAAAGCAGCATTCTGAATTATTTATACCGATTACTTTGTGCAAAATAAGTGAGGACCAACAAAACATAATCTGCTTATTAAAACGACCTCCGAAATAAACAATTCTATATGGCATATGCTCTTTCGAGTACACATAACAGTAAACAATATTTCATGTTCTTTAAACATATTTCGTGAATCGGATTAAATGAAAGAAAAACGAAGAAGTTCGCGAAAGTAAAAAAATGTTTCTTTAACCAATTTTCCTCCACTTTCGATATGTACATGTCCATGGTCGCCAATCTTTCTTCTCCTTCACGGCAGTAATCGGATAATGTTTCAATGCTTGGTGTAAACCACTTTGAAAACAAAATCGAGAATTTCTATTCTAATGATGAGAACAGCAGATGCCCGGGAAAGCTAGCGCGAGAAGTGAGAGGAAAAAAGAACAAAAACACATTATAAGCAATACTAATTGTTAACTGTTAATATCGTTTGTGTCAAAATTATGTAACACATGCTCTACACTTGTTTTCTGCTACTGAAACGGCATTCAAGAACTATACAGAGCAGCTGTTTTCTGTTCCTTACTATGCAAACGTCAATCTGTACAGAATTTCATAATCAGATCATTTAATCTGCAATGTTGCAATACAGTATGCCCACTAAAAACCATTCCTGCACTTTGTTGACAAATAGTTTCGAAATAACCAGGAAAATAAAAACTTGATACTGATTGATGCTAAATGCTCTTCCGCTGGAAAAAGTCAGAAGTAAGATGCTCATTATTTACACATCAGCTGAGTTAATAAACAAAACAGATTATGAGAGCTAAATGAATGCAAAGAAATGGGTAAAATCCAGTGAAGAGGTACTTCATATTCAGAAGTGGGAAAGATTATATAGATCAACAATGATCTATATTTCTACGAAAACGAATAATTAATAGCATAAAGGGCATGAGCATTCTGCATAAGTACCAATATGCTGGGTGCTGTTTGCTAAAAAAAACTACTAAACCAACCCCGTTATCGAGTCCAAGTTTGGAACTGACAGTACTACAACGAATCCTCTTTAATTATAACATTATTTTATCTAAAGCCACTAAAGGAAGTGTAGTACATGAGAAACAGTCTCTGCTTTATTATTGTGATAAGAGCAGTAAGTGTAAGAACTGAAATCCAGAGCTTTTTCTGTCTCGGACTTAAGGATGGTATGAGCTTGATTTACCAAAATTGGTTTAAATATTTAGTGGGTACTGCTTCTACGAAAACCATTCCAACAATTTTATATATTTAGAAATAAGAAATGAATTTCTGTAATTATAATAATTACTGAACTATTGTTTCGAAAATTACTAAATTCAATAAACGATAAGAATTGATGTGAAACGAACCAGTGTCACAACTCTGACCTTCCCAGCCAGGTGAACATGCTAATGATCCATTTGACGTACACTGGAAATGACCAACAGTGCTAGACATCGGTTGACAAAATTTATGACATCTAGGCCCATAATAATCATTAGCACAGGTTATTCTATAAGCGATCCTCATTCCGAAACCATCTGTACCAACAAGCGTTTCTTCAATCCAATTTATTCCCGACGGTACTTTTTCACGTTGAAAAGCATCACGGAACATTTGCTCTTTTAAACCTATAATTGAGATCATGAATAAAAATAGTCTATAACCGACAAAGAATCAATCTAATCCAATGAGTTATTGGTTATTTTGGTCTTTCTCACCAGTGCGAAAACCAATTTACGTTACTGATATTTAACATTACGAAACTGTCTGCCTTGGTACGCATTAATCTTTTAGTGAGTACATAAAGCAAAGAGACTGGATATAAACATAAAGTGCAGGAGAGAGATAGTTGATTAAGATTTGAGAAGAGAAGAAAAGTAATCAACCGCGAAGATGTACTACTGATACAACTAGCTGAGCTAAGACGATCAAAAAGATGCCGTTACTGATAAAGCAGTGAAAAAGTAGAGATTTAGCAAGTTAATCCGGTATAAACACTTGCAATGAGCACTTGCGCAGCTAAATAATTTCACACTTTGTTGACGACCTTTCATTACAAAGTCCAAAGATATAACAGTGAAATCTATTGGAAGGACACAAATTTGAATTGAAAAAAAAAGAAACATACGTTGACTGATCCTCCATGCCTCCGTTATTAACGTAAAAGATCCCTAAAATTACACACAATGTAATCATTCAACCATTCTTTAAAAGAAATAATACACAGAGACGTTCTCATGACAGTCTCATGCTATTTTCTCTCCCTACACAAGCCATATTTCTGCCAGATCTTTGCACCAAATAAATGCAATTTTTTTAGGCAACGCGTGAGAAAGAACCTTGGACGGGGTTAGTTCGATGTAATGATATTGAGCAAATGGATGGATTTACATGAAGCACTGAAGAAGAAGGTTTTTGTTGGCGCAGCTTGCACCCTCGAAACCCAAAATAGGAATCACAAATAGTACACAACACTTACACCAAGCGTGTTGTGGTTCCTTTTGAAATAGTTATAGTTGTTGTGCCGACATTGTTGTTTCACACAAAACGTCGGCAACCCGTACCTTTTTGTAAGATCGGGATATTTCCTACCTCTAATTAAGTTGATTTCTTGCCGGAAATACTTATTTGGATGGAAGAAATTGGAACGGAAATATGGCAAAAATTTAGTGAGCAACAACTTGTCCATAGTTCACTGCCATCACTCAGTAGGATTTCCCCAAAATTAATGATTTTCTAATGAAGCTTTGTCTTTTTCCACAATTCCTCCATGAAATTCAAAACTTTTTTCATTTACATATTGATGAAGGAGACATTGGACCGTCTTTGATTAACTATGAGTAAGGTAGTATTCGTCAAGTTATTCTTTCCATTGCGGCTATTATCAGCAGTGCTTCTTCACTTCTTCCTAACATAATGTAATTTAACTCAGTATTAAATTATAAAAACATTCATCAATATAGGCTTAAAAGGAATTTTTTCCAAAAAAAGGATTACTCAAGCGAGCGGATCCTTTTCATTATAGTCGGCATTGAAAAGGAAGGTAAACAAGCACTTACTGGCCAACCAAACTGGAAATCGATCTTTGTCCCATTACGTAATCGTTCCGCATCTAGTGTCACCTCACCGAAAGTGCATCCACCGTTATAGCTGATGGGTTTCTCAAAATGCTTCAGACATATTCTCAGCTCAGGACCAAACTCCTCTTTTAAGCCAACTGTCAACGAAAGCAGTCTTATTTCGAACGAGCCTGCACAAGCACACTGGAAGAAGGTTGGCTATATAATTTTTAACTTTTGAGAAATTTAAAAAAAGGACCAGAAAAAGAATCTGACATCTCTCAATGGAGCAGTTATTGGCGGTGATCACGGTTAAACGTTTTCTTTGTACGCTTCCGCCTAATCGATGACTTGTCCAGCGGCTCACTTTTAAATAATGGCTATTTTGCTGTGAGTCATGCTGCCAGAAATTCTCCAGCGCAATAGAACTTGAATAACAGCATGGAACACACAGAAAGATGAACTATGTGCTCAGCGGGGAGAAAGTCTGTTCATAAAACGAACAATGAACGTTAACAATAAAATGATCCAACGCTCCGCAATGGATATCAGCAAATCCACGACAGTCTTTGAGAATCAAGACTGGATTGATTTCCCAGTTTACTTGAAATGCAGAACGTGTGCTTAAATGAGCGAAACAACAAAACTAAAATGTTCCCCAACTGAAAAGTGCCTTACCAAACGAAAAATATTGTATCCCATGAGCATAATATAGACTGGCGATACTCGATAATGGAGCATTCTGGTGCTGCGAACGAACTTCGCAGTGCGGCTATTTCTGTTGTTCCCTTTCAGTCTTCAGGCTCTAACCGGTTAACAATCTACCAAATACTCTAAGATAACATTTCGATGTTGCCAGATCAGTGTATAAGTAATACTAGTTGCTTATTTTTGTATTTGAAGTATGTACATGCACATAAATATAGATACATGTCATAAGTGATTTTCAAGATTTTACTTCGAATTTCCAGTGCGCCAGTCAGCGACGGTCTCCTATTGCATTCCAATATGTCACTCTGAAATCTGCAAACTATCGGTTAGTTTGTAAAAGACAAAAAAAATTTCGCGCGTCCCAAAACAAACAATGAACGAACTGTAGAATCATTTCGAAAAAATCCGAAAGTCAGAAAAGGTTCCATTTGACAAAAAAAAAAGTCTACAGCACTAAAATTCATTGCATAGAGACAATTCTACCGCCTTATTATCTATATTATTGTCTGTATGACATTTTTTTTTTAAGAAAATGGGGTAATTTTAATTCCATTGAAAAGTATTATTAGAC
This sequence comes from Madathamugadia hiepei, assembly GCA_013365335.1. NCBI lineage: Eukaryota > Metazoa > Nematoda > Chromadorea > Rhabditida > Onchocercidae > Madathamugadia > Madathamugadia hiepei. The sequence goes on along the minus strand of JABVXS010000888.1, from coordinate 1,689 downwards.
AAAACAAAGATTCCGCCCATTTCATTTCGTAACATTGGAATTTTAAAATTTTCGTTGGACATTTCCAAAACTTCGATTTTTTGGAATATTTTTCGATCAATCATTTTCTCTGCATGCAATTTATTATCTCTATTATTGTCTGCATGACATATTTTTTTCGAATTTTAGATCGAGGGTATTTGAAACCTGAATGAAATGTTGCTTCAACTTTTTTTGATAACACAGAAAACGAATTCCAATTACATTGTCCGGCAAAGTACCACAGACGAAAATTTCTGACAAAGGGGTTGAAGGGAAAATGACAAAACCAACTGAAATTAGAAATCTGATTTAAAGAAAGGAAATCCCTTTCCCTTGATGTAAGAATGGAAAAGTTGAGTGAAAAGGGTAGGAGAGTTTGAAATAATTGAGCAGAAGTGCTACTGTTAACCAAGAGATGAGAAATTGAAACAGTGCAGTTGTGTTTGGAAGACGTGAAGAAGCTAATCAGTAAGGATAATCCTGTCTTGGTGTGCTACTCCAATTTCGTATTCAATTCGGGTAAAATTTATAAATAAATCAAAAGCAGTCAAAGATAAAATTTAAATTTGCGAAAAATTAAAAACAAAAAGCAAGAAGAATTAGCAAAGTTTTTTTTTTCTTTCAAGTCTTAATTTGAAAAGCATCAAATCTTCCTGAAAGGAACTTGTGAAATCCAACGTTCTACACATAAGGAAAAATTCAAGCAGTTTCACCTAAAAGAGATGGAAATTTTTAGAAGGAAGATGAACATAAAATGAAGCAAGATTTAAAGCCTCAGTATAAAAACCTCATCAGTATAGGATTATGATTGAACTAATTGAGCAAATGATCGAATACCGCATATGATTCTTAACTAATAATCCGCGTCTCCTCTATTTCCGGAAGGTCTGGCATCTTTCACGCGCCATATCTCTATAAGAGCGCAGCAAAATTTCACGGCAACGTTTTTGCAATAATATCAAATTTCATGTGAATGGATATAGCTTCATGGGCATGGACTTCGGAGGACCGCGCAAGAAAAGATGACTTTCAAGACAAATTATGAAGTCACAGATAGAAATTGAAATTGAGAAGGAAGAAATGAGGAAGTGAAGAAGTAAACAGAAACTTACTTGAATATTGGTCTGTCCCAGTGCCACCTTAAAAGGAAAATAAGATGAGTTGACAACTGAGGAACTTGATAAAAATAATGACGCAGTCTGAAAGCGATTACGAAAAAATGAAAATAAAGCTTAACGAACAAATTGAAATTTGAAGTTACTTAGGAAGTCGGAAATAGATAAGTTGGTGATAAGTAATACGCTGCCCCATCAGGAAGGAAGCACAGGGCGGTGTGCCATATTGTCCAATGCGAACATACTTGCCAATCTTCAGGATCGTACACCAATAATACATGCATACCACGCCTTCGGAACGAAACCGCCCGCCTCTGTGGCAGGAATTGTTACCGTCTGTAGATCATTGAGGAGGGGAAGAAAGGCTCATACTGTGTGTTGCACTTGGGTAAAATGACAGATGGCTTTGGGGGGCGTTCTGCGTATAGACCTGGAATCTGTTTGAGGACTGTATTCAGGTCACAGTGGTACCAAGCGTAAGGATGGGCACCAAAGCCATCTGTCATTTTACCCAAGTGCAACACACAGTATGAGCCTTTCTTCCCCTCCTCAA
>JABVXS010000887.1:0-16900 GCA_013365335.1 Madathamugadia hiepei | reverse complement strand
ATGCCTTCAAGAAAAGTTTCAACTGCGGAGATGCCTTCAAGAAAAGTTTCAACTGCGGAGATGCCTTCAAGAAAAGTTTCAACTGCGGAGATGCCTTCAAGAGAAGTTTCAACTGCGGAGACGCCTTCAAGAAAAGTTTCAACTGCGGAGATGCTTTCAAGAAAAGTTTCAACTGCGGATGACAAAGTTCAACAGATACTTTCGAGAAAGGCTTCGGCTATGGAGGGAACAGTTTTATCTCGAGAAACTTCCCTTGTTGATGAAAAAACTCCATCAAGAAAAACTTCAGAAGTTCAGGAAAAGAAAGTACCATCAAGGAAATCGTCAACAGTTCAAGAAGCAGAAGTACCATCCAGGAAAGTGTCAGAAATCGAGATTTCATTGCGAAAAACATCAGTAGCGGAGGAAGGAAAAGCCGCTTCCAGGAAGTCATCTGCAGAGCAAGAAAGAGTTCCCAGTCGAAAAGCATCTCTAGAAGTGGAAGAAAATGCGGCTTCACGGAAGATTTCAAAAATGGAGGTTGTTAAAAAAGGAGATAATGAATCTGAATCAGTAGAAACGCTACAATCAGTAAAATCACAAACCAAGTTTGGCTCCTTTTTTCGTTTTTTTCTTGGCTTTTTTCCTAACTCGAAGTCTCAAATTTCAATATTCAGTTCCTGGAGCTTATTTGGAATTAAAACTGCTGCAAAATTTTGAAACTTAGCCCTGTCCTTTGCACTTTGGTTATTCGTTGAATGAAAGAATTTGATAAGTTGAATAATTACTGGGAATTTTCATGACTTAACTTTCATTTTATTTAAAGCTTCTGCGTTTTTGCCATTTTGCTCTAATTTTCGTCCCATGCTAACGAATTACAAGTTTAATTAAAGAATGTGAAAGTTTCATTTTATCCATCAGTGTATATTTTAGAATTGAAGAAGTTGAACAAGTTGAATCTGAGTCCATAAAACCTCAGACAACTTCAGTGGCAGCCTTAGTTGAAGCAGAAGAGGCTGATGCTATTGTTAAAGCACAGACTAAAGAACTGAGTGACAAAGTTTGTTCCTAAATGATCGGATCAATTTTCCACATCGATTACTAAAAGTATTGCGTAATATTTTTTTGAACAAACTTCGAATTTGACAAATAATGCACTTAAAATTAAATTTTAGGTTCCCTTTGAAGATGGTATTGTTGAAGTTGTCGAAAACAAAACAAAAGAAGTTCCTGAGACGAAGAAAGAAAACGAAGATGAAAAACGTGTTGTTCATGATAAAGTAAACTATTAGCAATAATGAAAGAAGTGGCGAAGATAATATTTCAGAGCAATTAAAATTTCTATAACTAATAGCAGTGTGGTTTTGAAATACAAAAGGATAAGCTTTGGGAAAGTTTTACTTGGCGAAGAATTAAAAGTTTCATAGATGTGAAATTGTAGAGAGAACCGCGGCCATCAGCTGGACAAGTCATTTCATCACCTCCACCTAGACGTTCGCCATCACCACGAACAAAACGTCGGGAGCTATCGCCATCACCGGTGAGAAGAGAGCCAAGTCGCGGAGCGATATACTGGTCATATGATCAAGTATGTCTTCGATTCTAATATTTTGAATAATTTCATTCAATTTTGATAATTTTGCTGATTTTGGAGTGCCTGTAAATGGTTAAACTCCAATTTAATTTCGAAAATTAGATTGATCATTGCTTTGCAAACTTCCATCCTTTTTTGTTAAGCCCAAAACGAAAATTATTGGTTTTTGAAACCATTAAAAAACCATTTTTTTGATACTGTTGATCGCTTTCTTTATTTTCATCGAAATTTGTTGGCTTAGGATAATAGCAGAGTCTTTGTGCTGAAATTTGTTTAATATTGGAGTATTCTGAGCGATTTCTTGAACCAATTTACTGCTACTCGAAAAGCTTTTTTCATATAAGTTCAATTTTTTGTCTGAAACTGTCATTCAGCAAAATCTTATCAGGACATATATCGACAAAAAGGCTTTCCTCCTCATATGCCAAGTTATTTATCATTTTCATCTTACTCACCGGTCGAGAAGACAGCTTACTCGCCAATCAGTCCATGGATACAAAATGCTGCAAAGAAATATGGCAATGATTACACTGCCACTTCAACTTACAAGCCTTCATCTATTTACACTGCAATATTTGATAACACTGTCAGTTCGGGTTTGTTTTTAACATTCCAGTTGTTGACTATAACAAACAGCTGACACTTCATATTTAAATGTATCATAGTCTATGGGAACGGCTTATCTAAAAAAATAAAAACCATTGAATTTATCACATCCAACAACAAGTCTCTAATTTGTAGGAATTTATTTATCAGGATAATCGTGCATATTTCTGGATTTTTGCAGTCCTGATTGTTAATCAAACAATATCTTTTGTCGTAGATTAAGCAAGGAGGATGATCTTAGATTTGCATAATTTTGGGGAATAAGAATTCAGTGGCAATTCCCAAACGACGGGTATTTTCACATTTAGACTATCACGTTTTTGTTTTTCAATTATGAATAGTGTAAGCGACATTTTAGGTCCATTTTCAAGCACTTTATACTCGGCAAATCGTCTGCTGGAACGTTCACGTAGTCGTTCTCGAGGACTAAGAAATGCACTCCGTTCAAAACGTTCGACCAGCAAATACTACCGGTACATTTACTTTATTATGCAAAAATTACAAAGATTGAAATAGTTCCTACATCGTCTTCGTCGTCGTCGTTAGAACCAAATGCTTGCTACGGTCGCGCTTACCGCCATAGCACTATTTCCAAAGTGAAATTCGTAATAATCTCATATTCGCTAAATACTTTATTTTAAACCAAAACTATCTCGATATTTTGTTTGTTGTGTTGAAATGAGGTTATCACTAATGAATTTTAGTTATACTTCAAGCTATGCGATATCACCACTTCGAACTCGTGACTATTCGACACCACCAATGTCATCTCTGTACCGGTCTTCATCACGTTCCGGTTCATTTCTTTCTTTCATGGAATACAGCGGACAAAAACAATGGGAGCTTGCAAGGGGTTCCAGCCGCTTCTCAAATCTTGGTGGATTATACCAAACAAGGTTTGCCTCATTCAGTTGGATGTTAAAGTTGTAGAAAAAATCCTTCCATAGCTGTAATAAATTTAAATTTCTGGTTGAAATGGTTCATTTCTGAAAACAAGCTATTTGCTTTCAGCTCCCGTTCGAATATCGACATGGGGGAACGTTTGTCGCTCGTGGATAGTTACGTACGCAATTTGAATCGTGACACTGCATACGGGCTGCCGAGCACGTATGCCAAATACCGTTCATCATCACGACCTTATTTGCCGCAAGGATATACTTTTCTGAATGGATACAGAGTTTGTTGAATTTTTAATCTTTATTTCTACACGTCGTTAAACTTTCCCAAGAGTTTTCCAAAGAGAAAGCTCAGTTTTAACAGATCCTCTTGTGTGCTTAATTTTTCCCGAATGAAATTTCTGAAACTGGTTGAACTCAGTTTTTCTCTTCTGGTTATCAATTTTAGCTTCCAGATTCCAGATTTAAATTGAGAGTGCAAAGGAAAAGATGACTTGCTGTCGTTGGATCTACAAGTATTTTTGAAGTAATGCGTTGACTTAACGAAGTATATGGAACAGTTTTTAATTGATCCTATCATTTGTGTATTTGCAGTTCAAACATTAAATGCTTCACTTAATGAAATCAAAGCGATGCTGCTTGTAGGGCTGTAACAATTCGCCATTGCTCCAACGCTATTCAGTTTACTATAATCCATACATCCATAATCCGGCGTTACTGTCTTACAATTCATATGAGGTGAGACTGTAAACCTTTAATGCTTTGCAATGCCTGCTAGTAAAAGTTTTTAAGAGAAAGTGTTGTTTGATCCTTTTTAAGCAAAAATGAATTTTTGCTTAAAACTTTGTTTTACTAAAAAGAAAAAACACTTCAAGAACCGATCAAACAATGCCATATTGAGTTGTTTCCTTTGCTGTCAAACACACTAAGATTCAGAAGCATCTAATTTTTCAATAGTAAACCTCACCAAATTTTTAATTTAAAATAAACTGAATTTAGTAGTAGATCGAGCATTCAGCAATTTCAAGCTACCACTGTCTATTAACATTGTTAAATAACACTAATAAATTAACAATATCAGATGCGTGAAAGCACCATTAAGCATTTCGTCTTTACATGCAGAAAACAATCTAATTTTAACGATCCAACAGTTCTCATAACATTTCCACGGTTCTAACCATTTCATAGAAATACGAGAATTTCACTTCGAATAATCGGAATAATCTGCCTGCAAAATTGAAACTAAAAGATTCTTCAATGATCCGGCATTGCTCTTGATCACTGTTATCATGATAAATTTACATCACACATGAAGTTCCATAACTCACACCCATCAACTTATCAGTAAGAACCATCGTATGTTCTTGTGGGGATAAAGTTTCATCTAGAAGATCTCATGCATTGTTTTCAGAGCAGAATTGCCGAATTGCAGAGAAGCTTATCTCATGAAAGACTTGCCAAAGAAAGGGTGAGCTTCATCCGTGCTTTACGATAGGTGTAAATACATAATGGTCAAAAGTTACTCTTTAATTGATCCATCCTGATCAGACTGGTAACGTTGAGACATTCGGGACAACATAACAGTGTTACTGGTTATGTATGCATATCCCCGTTTTCGGAAACTTCCAGCATTTTTAGGTGACAAAGAAATACAGAGACCTGTCGGATAAGCTGGAACAAGCCTGTAAACAGATGAGTCTGCTAAGCACCAATCCTTATTCATCGATGCGTGGCGGCACGGGAAACAATTCCGTCTACACTCACAACTACTCGTATTTCTGAACAGGGTACATGTGATGATTTATCAGAACAGTGTGAATGCCCTGAAAAATTTTGTCAATTTCAGGAATTAAAACAATAGCATGAGGAAGCCAATACCTTTTGTATTGAAACATCCCTTTAATGTCATATAACTTGCTGAATAAGTTTACGTAAGCTTCAGTGCTTTTTTAACCTTCGCCAGCAATGCATATTGCGCCAATCCTGAACAGACTGGCATCGTTGATTACCTGTCAAGTTAATGGAAACCTAAGATTTACCAAGTTTGAAGTGTTGATTGGAAAAAGGAATTGATAACGAATAAATTAAGTGAAATCACCAGCTTACACTGTGAGAGTATAATGGATGATGTACAAGGAAATAGGTGGATAAGTTAATTAGATGTGCTAATTAGAGTCTTGATTCGAATTAATATATCAATGACTGAAATACGAAGCAAATTGACCCGTCTCTATTCAGGTGTCGCGAGCCACTGGTCAATGGCTCATAGGGGGAACAAGAGGGACTAATTTCCTGATAGATTTGGTACTGTTGCGACAATTAGCAGCTTTAATGTGCTTTTCTTGCAGGCAAAGTAAAACGACATTGCTTTAACGAAGAGTGCTACAACTGCATCTACATGTTATACATGGCAAAGATAACAATCTGTCGTTTTCCATTGTATTCTCATCAAATATCCAAATTCATTTAACCACCAACGAGGAACTTTTCAAAAATTTGAAAACCAATTATGCTCAGTTCCAGTTGGATAGGTAAAAAAACTAATCGCTGTGAACAAAGCAGAAAGAGCAGTACCTGCCGCGAAACGCGAATCAAACAAAGAATTATTTCATAAGCTTAAACTGTGACTACTCAGAGAATCAATCTCTGGTCTTTCAAATGTTCCTTGCTTAATGTCTACAAGCAGTGTCCATCTCTAAACCAATATCCGTTCAATCCTACATTGCTAATACTGTCGATTTTTTCCCCTGTACTCTCCTTATAATTCGTGTTCCTAACAACCCAGGGTCGCTCTCAACGCACCCTTCCTTGATTAACTATACGCTTCCCAATCATCATCCCTTTTGCCAGATATCATCGACATCAACCACTCGGGTGGCTGGCTTCTTCTTCCCCATTTTCTTCGCTTTTTTCATTGTTGATCACTCACGCATTATATCATTCGTCATTGCGTTGAATAAAGCTTTAATTACCCAAGTTTGAGTTTTCCCGCGACAAATCAAACGATATTTGTGTTGCATAATATGGCTTCGACCCCATCTTGTGCGTGTGCCTTTGTCGCAGTTTTGAAAATATTTGTAGGCACACAGGTGTTAGTGTAGCGCTGTAGCGCTGCTTGGAAATAACCTGAAATTATTTTTTCGCAGTTCGAATTTCACAGATTTAATGAAAAGTTTTAATTCCACTTCGTGTCGCAACTTCATTATCATTTTCCTTTGCTAAACTGATGATTGGTGTCTTACATTTATATGCTCATTATTATCACGCATTGAGATGTAGATATAGGTTATTTTCTTTGCCTATTTAATCGTCTCATAATTTTTTTGTTTAATTCCATCTTCTGTAAAATTGATTATTATATTATGTGAATTTGCATTTTATAGCGTTTCCGCTACCTCAAGAAAGTAAAAAAGAACCTGCAATTCACTGCATGCTTCATTGATGCAACATGGATACTCTGTTGCACATTATTACCTGAAGAAAGGGTACCCTGGATTAATATAATCCGAATATAAGAAAAGTTTCAATATTTATGCGAGGAATTTGTGCGACATATTAAACAACTCATCGCAAATGAAAATTAATGAATTTTCGGATCGATCAATTTTCAAATCAATTTTATGATTTAAGCATAGCTGAAAGACATTTTTGAGGTTAGAAAAAATTTTTTCACATCATTTGCATCCAAAACTTACCAGTTGGAATGTTATACACACAAAATGTTTAAGAAAAAAAGTCCACGTCTAAAAAATTTCCTTGCAAATTAAATCATGCAACTCGTAGCTGCGTTTTAGGACAATTTTAATTCTATTTACAAGTTTGGTTTAAAAAAAATTGAAAAGCTAGAAGATATGGCATAAAGTTCTTTGAAAGCAATTCAATTATACTGCTTGATGAGAATTGTCGAATTTAATTTGTAAAAGTTCTTGTTTTTTATAAATGAAAAAATTGGGCAAATGAATGTTGAAAGCGGTGAACTGTGTTATCAATAAATCATTTCGCAAATATCTGAAAATTAATGAAATCAACTGAGTTTTCAACAATTATAGTTGGTGGTGTGAAGAAAAAAGTGGTAATAAGCAAATAACTTGAATTAGGTGGGACTTGGAATTTGTTTTACCATCACTTTGCCGTGTCTTTCATCGGATATTAGATAAAATGGAAGTTTACAAACAAATGTTATGCTCAATATTTTCCATTTCTGCTGAAATTTGAAATTTGATCTTTTCGTGTTTTGTACTTGCTGTGTTTCAAAAACACTCTCGGAATAAATCAATATCTCGAATTCGACCAGACGAACCAAATTTATCTTTTCGGAAATATGACGACAATTGAAAACAATCATTCATCATATTATACGGACAGAGCGGATTCATCGGGACAGTCAATTTTCCAAATAAATGCCCAAGAAGCTCATTATTATTCGTTGTTACATTTTGTTTGTTGTGAAGGATGAGACGAGGGAATTGGATATATTTGTCCGCCGGACTGAGTTTAATCAACTTTCCTGATGTTTTCGGCTGGTCACGTCCCTCTTTCCAGCGATATTTTCAATGGTTTCTTTCACCAGCGGATAAAGCAGTTCTTTCTGGTTATTCTCTCTACCAACCCATTTTTGAAAAATCTATCGGTGGTTTCATTCAGCAGGTTCATATCGACAATTACTTCATAGTAATCTAAAAATTGCTTTTACAAAATTCCATTTTCAAAGAGACTACGATTAATAATTCATTTTAATTGCAAAAGATGAAAGGTTGGAAGACCTCATTAATTTTGGTTTTTTTTAGGGAATCACTTTGGGTTGGGAGAAATTACGAGGTGACAGCAGTATGACCGTTTTTTTTTTCAAAGAGACAACGATTAATAATTCACTGCTTGAATACATTTGCACACATGTGAATATCTTTCATAAATGATACCTTTCACGTGAAGAAAACTTCCTATTAATATAAAAATTACGATATTTTTAAAACCATCTTACTTCTTGACGTCCATATCATCATTGACATTTAATAGAACGAGAACAACCAACAGTTGCTTGCTATTTAAACTTAAGTTTCTTCCTAATTCATTTTACCATGTTTTTGTATTAAGTTCCTTTTGGTTAAAATAATAAATTGTAATTTTATTGATTTTTGGTTCTGATTGATTGAGGCAGTCGTCGACCAAAACAAACAAAATCCTTGACGATGCCAAAATGGAATTTCAAAGTGAATGGATTTCCAATTTTTCCAGAAATAAAAATGGAGAAAAGTGAAAAAGTTCGTGTTTACAAAACTATTTCAATCCAATTTTGATTCCAAAATTTTCCTCATCACGTTTCACCAACATTTAGAGTTGTGTACACTGAAGAGGTACCTAGCGAGCATAAGTCTCTTCTGAAACACCAATTATTTCGCCTGTTATTTTTGTTTACTGATTTTGCAAACTACTTGAGTAACAGTTTATTCTGACTTCTGAACATTGATCAGCTCAAGTTTCATCTGCTGTCAGTAACTACTGCTTCCTGCACTTCACTTCATCATTTATTTGTTCTTAAAATACTATGGCCCAATTTTTGCAGAAACTAAAGATAAAGTGATAATGATGGAACGTATTTACAGCTTCTATAAAGACTAAATTTCTCATCAATCTATTCATTTCTCATTTTCACTTCTGACTTGAAATTTCTGTAATTGAAACTGATTCGAACTTCGATTTACCCTTAAAGACTTATTGCCATAAATCAGAACACTGTGCTTGTGAAATAAGATAAAATTTTAGTATTTCAAAATTGAGTTTGAAAAAGGATCTTAGAAATTTTTAAATTATTTACCATAATCAAGGCCCAGTATTACAAAATAAGAACGTAAGACTCTGAAAAAAGAAAGTTGCAAGCGATCGTTTCTACCTTTCCACAAGTCAACGCAAGCAAGGTATGTTCTTCGAATGAACAAAATGTAAATTCATTGAAATTATCAGAACTTGGTTGTTTACATCTCAACTGATTAAAATTGTTTGTGAATTTTCGGAGATTCGAGGAATAAATTTTTTGATGGCTACATGATGAACAAGCAATTCTCGATTGGAAAAAACTACCACTATTGCCCTTTGCGATTGTTTCCATATTTTCAGGAGAAATCGACGTCTCACATCTGCATTATACAAGTTTCTCTGGTTGTCCAATGTTCACTTACTTCTACTACTGGCCAAAGTAGGTTTTAATGACTGCTTTCATTCAAGAAATCACATATAGCAATGTTTTATATTGACTTGATGTCCGTGGTTCGCTTTACTCTTTTTTTCCTTTCAGAGAGTTATTACTGTTGAAGTATGCGGCATGCACATTTCATGAACTTCAGAATCTTTATATCAGTTTGATAAATTTTATAAGTTAATTCACGCCTTACTGCTGTAATTCATGGATGATTCATGGAGAATAGAAATAAAATACAAACAACATTTTTTTGGACTGAGAGAACACGACAAGAAGTTGTAGCAATCGAACATGACTTTCAGCATTTTACAACATTTAAATCTATTAATATTCGTATTGCAAAAATTTGGTGTTTTTTGAGCAAAACCCATTTTACAACATTTATAATCTCAGAAATCTAATATCCTTGGATTATTTCATTTTAAAAGCTAAAGTAAAGATTCTGGAGATAAGAAGAAACTTTGCAGAATGAAGAATATCTCGTGATTTATAGATAATTCAGTTAAAGCCTGAGAAGTCGAAGTGTCTCGATGGTTTTGAAATTCACGAATAATCTGTGGGAATTACCGATCAAACACTAATTAAACCAATGAAAAATAATAATATTCTCCTGCCACATTGACTAACATTTTTATATCTATTTTATGCACCAGCAGAGATTAAGGTTTTGTTGTTTTTGATTTAAAAGTTATCTGAAATCAAAAGACGCTCCTTTCAGTATTTAACGCAACTTCGAACTTGCTTGGGACACCTCGTTTCCCCACTATTGTCATTCCTCTGTATCTTGGAAACATGTCGACTCAATTAAATCCACGGCCACGAAAATATGCACCAAAATTTCTTGCTTTGAAATTTTCTGCACTTTATCGATAAATATTTGCGTCATTTTTGTTTCAAAACCACTGAACTCAATTTTTTTCTCTTTATTTCAAAGTGAAAAGGTTAATTACCCAAGTTCATTTAACATCTCAGCAAATTATTATTAATTATTCAGTCAGATTGAGCGTCGACTACATGTTGTTGGCCATTAAATCCAACAAGAATTGATTTCTGTGCGGTAACTTTGCTCTTTTCAACATTCTCCATCTACTATGCTAACAAAAAATATCACCTGTTCCCGTCTGAAATCCAATTGATTGGTTAATTAGATTTTCAGTTTAAGGTTGAAACCAAAAAATAGCCATTTTGAAATGGGAAATTGGTGCAAAATTTTATTCAGAAGGATCGTGAGCTCTTATTCCTAATTCTGTTATCACTGCGGAATCAAGTGGTAGATCACAGCGAACTTTTCCCCTCGTTTTAATTTGCTTGACAAGCTGATTAATAGATCACCGGATGTAAGACCAGTTGTTGTTCTTATTTTTATTATTGTCTAATGTCTCCGATAATTTAATGCTTGGCTGATTCGCGATTAGTTCCGACCTGCAACGAATGTTGCCTTTCTCTATGTGTGGTACCTGACCAAGCCTGTGGTCGTCGTGACAAGTGATGAAAGTTTGAGAGTAAGGTATGATACTAAAGTCTTTGTTCGGGTGTTTGGTGCGACTCCATGCAATACGTAATAGGTATTCATAAGATTGGGTGGGCGTGGAAGGTGCTGATTGCGATAGTCGACCGTCTCAAACCCATAGTCTTAAAACAGATCGACACAACTGGCATTGTGTTCCTCGTGCTCCGCTCACGAACGAGACTGCTGCGGTATCACATACCTTCACGTATGGGCACATGCTGTTCTTCGAGCTCCAAATTCAGAAACATTCCTCAGGTGAGTTCATTTACGGGAACTATCAGCTGTTTTCCTTTCCATTTATTGCCACATTAACTGTTAGCGGTATAGTCACACTTAGAAAAATGACTTTAAATTACCTTGCAAAAAACGGATTACTGTGAACCTCGACATTCTTTAACCTGGAAAACGCAGTGCGACTAACTGCTTTTTTAAAACGCACCAGTGTCATTCTCAGCTGTCTGTGTGTGTTTGCGTTATGGCATTCATTTCAGCTGTACCACTTTTTTCTTGCCACCGAACTTTTGAAATATACCGTTTGTTATTTCCAATCGGCAGACTTCTCTCATGAAATAATACGTTGTAATTAAAATGCTTGTATGAAAGTGTCAGAAGCCCCTTTCAGTGTAGACTTGAAGTGCTCTGCACCACACCTCCATATTTCATCCGCTTGTTCCCAACGCATTGGCATAGTTATTGGAAATCTTTCAGAACCAAATTTTTTCGTTTTTGATTCGATGATGAAAGCAATGTTTTAATAAAAGTTCGATAACTTATTCGATTGCAGTAATCAACTGCGTAAGCATTCGCTTTAAAACGATGCTAAAGCTTGGTATATTGGCGAAATTGTCAGAATTATCAGATGAAATAGCCTTTCAAGAAAATAAATAGTAAAGCACTTACTTGAACATAACATTTAATAAAATGAAATTCTCAAACTCCATTGTTAACTGATAAACTCTTTTTCAAATAGATTAATTTTTGCACACAATATTAATTTAACCATGGCTTAGCCAGAAACATGAATAGGCGATTTATATTTGACCTCTGGAATGTATTAATGATTGGGTGATAAGTTTGGAATTATGATCCATTGATTAAACTAAGCAACTCTGTTCATCCAAATTAATGCTATTTATTCGAAATACTCTATTTGAAACATCAAAAAATAAGTGTTTCATCATTTCATGGATCGGAATATGTTTCATTCCGTACTAATATAGGGTGTCAAAACGGCATTAAAGATTGTTGGTATTTGGAAAGCTTGTTCAGGAGGTCTAGCCAATACTTTAGCTCAACATTTAAATTTTTGAAGCAAAAGCAGACGAGTCATTTGCATTGAAAATCGTTGTCAGTGGTCAGTGAGAGGGCTGAAATGCATAAAGTGGGCGTTACTTACGCAAAGAAACATTAAAGAAACACCGCTGCAAGCAAAATAAAACAGGTCATGTTCTCTACTTGTGATATCTTATTGTATTTGTGCAGATATATTGACTGCTTCGCGAAAGCATCTGCCACATAATGAGTGATTATTTTGTTTTGACGGACCCGGTTAGTATAGCTTATTAACTCATCCAGACATTATCACCCTATTTGCTGCAAATGCTTGCTTTTGCTGAGATTTTTTTTTCACTCAGAGTTCCTGCATTCTTAATTTCATTTAAAATCCGTCAACCGTGACGTTGATGCTTCTTTGTGTTTTAAAGTGGCCATATCAACGTCCACTGGACATATCCCATGAGATATCGTACTAATTCCAAATTTGAAGTTTTCTAGTTTCACTAAATATAGAGAGGTAATAATGAGCCATCGTTCGGATATTCAATGACGAGTCATTTGCATTGAACATTGTGTAAGAGAAATGATTTTCTCCATATGAGCCTTAAGCTAATTATAAAACTGAATAGCTGTGAAACCCGACACTTTGATGTGAAACATCTGCGGATGTCATGAGGCATTCACGCAATAAGCAATGCTAGGAGAGACAGCCATTGTTTCAGTTGTAATTAAGAAAAGTTAAAGTCGTGATCATAGCAAAAAACGGGATCAATAGTAATAAGTGGAGTGATATTAATTGCTAATAAGTGATATGTGAGGCGGAGAGAAGTTAGGGGATAGTGTTAGCGGTTGGGAAGAGATGTGAAAGGGTTAAAACTGTCCTTCCACATGATCGATGTGAATTTTATAATTTGAATTTTTGTATTTTCTTTATTTGTTAATTTGTGTTACGTAATATTAGAATTGAGAATGTTTACTTCAACTTATGCACATCAAGGTAAAGTGATTATTTGTGACTGTCATATATTCTTGCGAGGAAAGAAAAAAGTTTCAATTACTATTTAAGGCTTCCATTGTTGATTTTCTCTCTCCGCCATGTTTGTCAAGCCTGTCTCTATACTGAGGATTTGCTAGATAGTAAATTGCAATAGTGGAGACCTTCTTAATCCCTTTATGCATTATAAATTAGATGGCAAGACATTTGGCTAGCTTAAAGCAAAGTCTTTAGCTATCTCCAAGTTATAGTTACTCCGTACAAGATTACAAGCTGAGCGGATAAATGTTCGGAATTTCCTATCAACCAAAGATCATGCAATTAATAAGGAAGGATGTGTGGAAGCTATCGTTGGAATGCCTGTTAACAAGCAGCTAACATACTTTCATTGACTGTAAGGATAGTGAAGTATTACAAAGGATTTTGAGATTGCTAGCATGGTTACTTACAATGAAGAGTGGACAAAGCTACGGTTTAACAGTTACGAACAAAGAAGTGTAGCCTTAGCAGTCTTATGTAATATATGGTCGGTGTCATTAATCGCTTGCATAAACTTCTCTCGTTTCTCTAACAGTCGTGGGACAGATCTTTGAAATTTTCTGTAGCATATACCTCGGAGCCCTCTGACTGACTTTCAACCCTTTTGTTACAAGCTATTTCGCGACATAAGTAGCATTTGTACCAAATTGCAAAAATCTGTAATTATTGATTGGAAATAATCAATCAATCAAGTTTTCAAAATTATTACTGAGAAGAGAATCATTTTTCTAGGATCCAAGGAATGTAGAGTTAAAAGAAGAAGATTTGCGAGGAATTTTTAAAGAATTTGATTTGAATGGGGACGGTTACATACAAAAAGATGAACTGAATGCGGTGATGATCAAAATGGGCCAATGTCCAACAGACGACGAATTGAATGCAATGTTCAATGCTGCGGACAAAGATAAAGACGGCAATATCGACTTGGATGGTATTTTTTATCACTTCTGAGAGTTGTTTTGCCAAATAGTATGGTTTAAAATGTTTGTGAGTATTTAAAATGAAAATTCCAAACTGAAAATGGAAAATTAATTGTGCAGTTCTAAAACCAGTTTTTTTTTTTTTTTTAATTCTAGAACTTTTTGCATGCAGGCATTTAGTGAAATGTCATAAATCATTAGAATGGACTAAAAATTGATGCTGAAATTGTAGAATTTCTATCAATAGCCTACGCAAATCCGCTCTCTTTATCCTTGAAAGCCGTCTTCGATGAATTAGATGCAGACGGTGATGGATTTATCAGTCGATCTGAGTTACGAACTGCATTTCAACGGATGGGACATAACCTCAGCGACCGTGACATCAAGGCTATCTACAATCAAATGGATGTTAATAGAGATGGAAAAATTAATTTTGAAGGTGACAAATATTTTATTTTCAATTTTTTTGGAGAATTTGAACACTTTTAAAATTATTCCTAACAGCATACCCTTATCTTATGGTATGGTATGACGTATGTTTCAGAATTGTCTCAAATGATGACCAGAAAGAAAGGATGAATGCATCGAGAGCGGTAGTTGATACCTGTATACACATACTTGTTTATATGCGTTTCATGAATGGCTTGAAACTAATTCCATAAAATCCTCTAAGACATAATTCTGTGAACGTGAAAATATCTGATGGCATAATTTTTTGTTTTGAAGGGAATAGTTGCTCATCGAATCATCCAGTAATAACCTACCCAATCAGATTCAGGACTGAAGTTTTAAAGAAAATCAGACTACAACTATCAGAAATACTCCGGATTATTTCATTTGTTCTCTGCAGTTTGAACAGTGTCAGCATGTGTTTCAAATTTAGAGAATTAAGAGACAATTCCACGAGAAGTTGATAATCATTGAAAAATCTAAATGATTATTATTTTAAATTGAAGAGCTGATCTTCTTTGAAAATGTTAGCTCCTTCAGTTGTTGAAACAGAAAATATGGGAAAAATCATGCACTTGCTAACAAAGTTGACAAAGATGGTTCTAATTATTGCCGTCAACAAATATGCTTCAGTACATACTGTTCAGAAAAAAAAAATATTTCGAGATTTCAAAGGACTCTCTAAAAGTGATTGATTTGTGTGAAGTGACGCTGAATTTCAACTAGCGTTATATTTTAATTGAGAGAAAACTCGTTGAAAAATCTTTAGTGTTATGTCTCAAATTAACTTCAGTTCATATAAGATTTTATGATCAAGAAGAGCACTCACATTTCAAATGAAAACCACTACCTAAATCAAACGACTCGTTTCGGCCAAATTACTCAAAGTGCGTATAAATCAAGTACTAAATTTTCACTGCGTTCAAGTTCAATTAACTTTTTCCCACTTTAGCAAAATTATGTGAATAAGCTTTACTTCGTTTGTCATGCAAATTTACAAAACTATTATATTGCAGAACGATCGCAATACATTTTATCATTTCTCAAATTTTGATGAAAAATAACTATTTGAATTTTTTAAAAATTTTTGCTTCTTGCTTTACGAAATATTAAGATTTGGTGAGACTTATTAGTATGTGATTATAAAATGCAGATAGCTGGAAACCAGCAATACCACAACTTGGAAAAATTAATACATGCGTCTCATCTATCACGTGCTAGTATACAGAAATTCGTTTTGCTGTTCATCGAGTTTTACATTCTTCACTGTTAAAATATTAAGATTTTTCGCTGAAATCATTAATTGAAGCTTATATCAGTTGGGCAATTACAAAAATAATTTCGAGTACAACGACGTATTTGAGATTTTGGAACTCCTAAAAACGTCGAGCTCTTTTATTTCATATTTTCATTGCGAAAATAATGGTTCCTGTTTTTTTTTTTGCGAATGAAAAAAAAAGTTGAACAGTAAAGCTTATTTTCTGGCTTCACAATTTAGGGCCATCGTAGCTTGGCTTCACGGACGAAGACTGGTTGACTTGTTGACTTTATCCATGTTTGAGAAAACATAAGGAAACGAAATGAAATCGTCGAGACAGCACAGTGAAGTTAGACACAGCGTGTTCCGCATTCTTTACGCCTCAGGTTCATTTGTTATGACTTAGGAAGCTTGGATCGGACGATGACAGAGAAATCCTAAGGTCGGAGATTTGCGCTAGAACGACCTTCTCCTGGATGACAGTACAGGGCTAAACGAGGTTCATCTGCCCGGTTTTGGAGTGGAGTTGTCCATCTCCTAGGATGGTTGCTCAAAGACTAATGAGCTCATCCTGTCTTGATTTTGAACAATCGGTAAATTAAATTGGTCCATCTTATCAGAATTTGATAATCAAACTAATCTGTTCGGTTTGAATCGGTTTTTTTATTTCTTTTCTTCACTTATATTTTGGACGGCAACATTCTTTTCGCGCAATAATTTCATTCAAAAATCACATCTCAAAAGCCAACAAAGTTTTATTGGGCCTTAAAACAAAAACTATTGGACACAATTTTTAAAATCGTAGTAGGGCGGAGGATTTCATTATTGAATTTAAATAATAAATTTATATCATTCATAGCTCAAAGACTAAATAAAATTTGTGTATAGGAAATTACTTGATCGCTGGCAGGTGACAAAGAAATAAGTGCGAACTTCAAGTTGCGGATCGTTCGTCAAGACTCTTGTTAAGGTGAAATCTCATCCAAAACAATGAACAGTTTGAGTCAAATATATTTGTCGCTAAAGTAGCGATAGATAAATAAATTACGGACAATCTTCCAGGCAGTCTAATAATTTCATAAGCTTAAATTGTGACTACTCAGATATTTAACATCGAATCTTTCAAATGTCCTCTGTTTAATGTCTACAAGCAGTGTCCATCTATTCCTACAAGATCCGCCCT
>JABVXS010000886.1:0-21603 GCA_013365335.1 Madathamugadia hiepei | reverse complement strand
CATGGAGCCGGATGTAAGAAGACAATGCTCCACAGAAGCGGACCTGCAACCAAGCGGGACAAACGTTAAGGAAAAAAAAAAAATATTCCTACCAGTTATCTCATCATTATCATCCATTCTGACGTCAATAATATTATCATTGTCACCGATTCTGATGTTTCATTAATGATACCATCATTAATATCCTTTCTTACAAAGGATACTATTATTACTATCATCAATGATACTACTGTTCTCCTCAATTCTTACCAATGTTGCCGATGGTCTTATTTATTTCATTAATTCTTATTACTGATAATGATAGAAAACGACCGCTCTACACCTCAATAATTGATTTCTTCTCGTGTAAAATTAATAAAAGGCTTACTAAAAAAAAATCTCAAGTGATCCACATGAATAGAAGGAAACAGATAAAGGAAGAGAAGAGAGAAAAAAAAGGATACGAAATACTATTAAGGATGGTATTGAGGATACTTCTGTAACTATCGTATCCATACTATCTGTCAACTAAGTGAATACCACCTAAATTACGGTAACAATTTGATTGATTCTGTTTTTACTGGATAACAACATTGATTACACTGCGATGGTTCCAACCATAAATCCCTTGATCCATTTCGAGAAGTTCTTAGGTAATCCGGAAAAACCTAATCAGTTAATCTGGGGAATTTAACGGATATGCCTAATTAATGTTTTGATTTTTGATGTGAAAATATATCTCAATTCATTATTTTTGTCTGCCTTTTAGAACCATTCCCCCCGCCTTTCCGCGGAATTCATCCCATTGAAAAAATTAGCCATTCTGCACCACTCATATATGCATGTCTGTCCATGTATGCCTGCTTGTCTGTATCAATGTCTGCGTGTGCGTGTGTGTGAGACACAGACAAACACGCGGACATACTTTGCTGCCAGATTTCATTGCACGCAGATATATCGCCGTCTAGTCATTCGCTTCTCACATCTCTCCCTGTCTCTCTCTCTCTGTTTCTTTCCCATTTAAACCCTAGTAAACATGAGCAGACATATATCGAACATGTAGAGACAATCCAGACATGTATAAATGTTCATTACAGTGTCTGACACGAAAGAGGAAAAGAGGAAAAGAAGAGAGAAGTGGAGAGAAAAAGAAGAAACGAGTGAATAATGTAAGTGGATATATTTTTACCAGAGAGAGCAACACACGTGTCTTACCAGTCTTTTATTTTCCTCATTTGTACGTTATTCCCCTTACTATTTCTATGCGATGTTTGTTAAAAAAGGAAGGAAAAGAGAAATAGACAAGGAAAGAGATGGGTAGGAGGAGAATGATGGAGGGTGGTATGTGTAACATACTGGTGTATGTTGAAGTATGTCCATGTCTGTCAGTGAGCGTATGCCGGTAAACGGGGTCAGTGTTGTGGCTGTTTCTCTCGACGGATAACCGTCGTCGTCGTATGGCTCTTGGAGCTCTGTCATTGTCGTCGTTGTCATCTTCAGCAATCACAATTGGCGGAAACGTTGAAGCAATAGCAACAGCAACAGTGGTCGAAGCAGCAGCAACGGCTGGATCAGGAACAGAAGGGTCAAACGGAATTGGAGATGACAAACCGGACGAGATCGTCTGTCACAGCGTAGAAAAGGAACATGTACCGGATGGTGGGATTAGAATATCAGCATTCGATTATCGTGTCAATTTATCCGATTTCATAATGTCAGCAGCAGCAACAACAACAGCAACATCATCATCATTACCAAATGCTGCAACAATAACAGCTACAACAACAACAACATCAAGGAAAGCAGCAAGAAGTAGTAAAGCGGCTGTTGGAAAATCATTCAGTAATTTAGCATTGAATTCGACGGAAGATGTACTACTCGATGAATTATCGTCACGTTTCCACGGCATCCTACCGGTACAACCAAGTCCGTTAATGCTCCCATCTGATCATATATCATCATCACTGAAAAGTACACGTTTAAACGGTCACTTAATTTATTGCTTTGCAATTGGCGGTGAATGTCGTTTATGTTTTCCGCAAATTATAAGCGTTGTATTACGTGATGTTGCAATTAATGTGATTAATGAATTATTTGTTGATTTAAATATTCATATCTCAGTAGCAAGTCAGCGACAATTAGAAACATTAAAATTAGCTGGAATTATGCCTATGGCAGCTGATAGTTGTGGCTTAATAACAAAAAGTAATGCAGAATATTTAGTTGGAAAATTATTACCACAATGTAATGGTTACCGTCTAGCAACATCAGCAACTGCTAGGACAATAAGCAATAAGCAATTGCATGGTAATGATATGATACCGGTAATGCACGACTGTTTTGATGGCTGTACTGGTACACTAATGTTGTTGTTAGATACGGATGAACAGATTGAGTGTAATCATTGTAAATTACTTTTTACCGGTGAAAAGTTTGTTTCACATTCACATTCCATACGACACTTTCGTCGTATATGTCATTGGGGTTTTGATTCATCGAACTGGCGACATTACCTGCATTTACCGGAATCTTGTGAAGAGGATGTGAAAGCTTTACAGAAACTTCATTTATACAAATATCCACCGATACGTCTTGGTAAACGTTCTGCAGCAAGTGTCTTTACGGTACTTTTTTTCTTTTTCGGTTCGCAAAAATTTTTTCTTTTTTTAAATTCTGTTCAAACTTATAACGTAATTTTAAAAAATTAGTAAATTTCTATTTTAACTTTTTAAAATTTAACTATATTAATAATTGAAAAATTCGCACTTTTTTAAAATTAATATTCCATTTCGTTGCCTTCATTCCTTGAGAAAATGTTTAATAAGGAAACTAATTAATGCGGTTAAATTATGCCAGCAGATTTTTATTACAAATTTTGGATTCTTTTTAATTTGAAATTGGAGTAACTAACTTTCATCACATTTCCTCATTTACTCATTGTTTCATTCTGTCTTCACCAGTGATCACTGATCTCTGATCGTTGATCATTAATCATTGATCACCAGATGAAAGAAATAATTAACCAGCAGTAGCCAGCCTTTAAAAATGGTAGGCGTAGTTTGATTAATTCGCAGTGATTTTCTCACTTTTGCATACAAAACTGTATAAATTTAGAAAGAAAAAAGTTTTATAATAGACTAAGTGAAAGATCTTTAATATTGCTTGAAATTTGATTTAAACTGCAAACTTTTCAATTCACGAAAGAATTATGAAAATAAGTTGGTCTAATCTAATACTGTGTAGATAGCTCAGTTTATTGGAATTTCAATGTAAAAAGTGGTTGATAAGAAGCTTTGATCAATATCATATATTTCATTTTCTTCTCTTATTTGCTGATAACATAGACGTTTGGACGTCTTCTGTACCGTTTTGTCAACATAAATTGTTTACATCCTGTTCGTCTTCATCATTTACCATACTGTTTTCTTCCTTGTTGAATGAAAAATTTTTTATTTTCTTCAAGAGCCCAAAAAAGAGAGAGTGGGAGTGAAAAAGAGGGAGCAAAGAGAAAGAACGAGAAAAATGCAGTGATAAAGTTAAGAAGTAGAATTAGAGGTAGGGAAAAGTTATTTTGTTTGCGGAAAAAGAAAAAAAAATTTGGACTGGTTTTGTCGTACTTTACACTCCATTCTTACACGCATATTTTAAATGGATTTTTTTCTTTCCCTTTCCATCCTTTTTTTCTTCTATTTCAAAACTGCTTTTCTGATTAATAGTCATAGCGTAGGTCATGAAAATTGTTCGATTTTTTTATTGCTAGTAAAAGTAAGAAATAAGTTGGCAAGCAAATAGTGCAACAAAGAAAAAAGTAGGGAGTTAACAAAAAATGATTAAGTGCAAAGTTATATTTTTAATCCTTAGTTTTATAAAACACAGATATTGTCAAAATTTTTCATCATCAAAAGGTTATATTAATACATATTACTGTACATATAAATGCACACACGCGCACACCTATTTATGTATATATACGTATAACAAATATTTGGTATGCTTATTTAAACTACTAAGTAAACGTAAAAGCTTAGCCAGCAACTGTCAAGGACAAGTTTAGTACTATTGTTGTGTATGTTAGCATTCAAATAGATAATGTTTAGAACTGATGTGAGTCACGAGAATTTTCCACTGACTAGTCATCATCAACATTTTCATTGCCGTTATTATCAACTTCATTATTGTCATTATCATTTTCATCACCACTTACCACTGTCGTGTCTGTTTGTGTTTTAAATACCAAGTATGAAAAGCTGAATGAGACGACACTATTACTTAACTCTTTTTTATTCTTTGGTCTGAACTTGATTGAGCTAAAAATTATATAAAAGTGAGGAAAAACAGGAGAAATAAATGAGAGAATTAATTAGCATCATTGTCTTTTCATAAGGATAGAATTGTATTCCAAATTAAATTTCCATTTATGTAATTAGGAAAGGATATTATAAAAAATTTTTCTGTGTTTCTGATTTCATTTTTTTTCTCTTTGAAATAATTATAACAATGAATGGAGCAGAATTTGAGCAACAAATAATAACATTATTATTGCAAGTGAATCGTAATAGGGTGCTACTATATTATTTGCTATTATTAATTTGAATTAATGAAAGTTATTGGAAATGATAATCTGTATTTAAAAATAGATTAGCTAACCTTTTTCATAACGATCAAAAATTATGATAATAATAATAATCAGCTTATCGTAAATAGCCGATGCAAATTATTGGTTAATTCATTACTTTCGCTATTCCTATTCCTTCCTCTCCCTCTCTCTCTTTTTCTGTTTTTTTGTCGGTTTTTTTTTTTTCATTGTCAATTTCATTTCTCCATAAAACCGTGACAAATTTTTTCATGTAATTTCTACTATCCTAAAATTTTTTCTTCCTGTAATAAATTGCAAAAATTTTTCGGATATTCGTTTTTCATTTCCTTCTCTGTGATATTATGATTTATTATTACATTTTTTAATATTATACTTCCGTATTTCAATATAATAATTTAAGCTAATCACTCACGTTTGTTATTTCCAATTCTCTCTTTTGATTTTTTGATGAAAGTACTTTAATTAATTAATTATAAGGTGGCAGAAATATTTGAATTAGAAATGCTAAAAGGAAGCAAATATATCAGAAGCATTTAATACGGTCAGAAAATTAAGACAAATATTTTGAGGAACAGTAATTTTCAGGTTGCTCTTTGTATCTTTTTTCTTGTTGTTTTTACCTATCCCTATCATTGTTCAATGTATTTTTTCCATTTCCAAAATGAAAAACAGAAAAAAGTGACTTATGACAGTTAGGGGAAAAGAAATTCAGTTAGGGGGGAAGAAATTAATTCACTACGAATTGATTATATATGGTAAAATGAAATGGGTTAATCAGTTTGGTTTAAAATCTCACAATCAATAACTAAACTAATTTCAAATATCTTATTAGTGAAAACGGATAGATTAATTGGAAAAAGCATGGAAATTGATTGTCAAGTTTCTTATAACCTTCAGGATTAATACATTGAGAAAAATTAAATTTTAATAAAATATATACATTTATTGATTTGTGATGAGATGTGTTGCAGTAATTGTGACTTAACAAGGAATTAAATGAAATACTTGAAGTAGTGTTTTAATCTGTTAAATTTTTATGATATATCTGTAGCAAAATTTAATAGTAAAGTTCAAAAGAATTTTTTTTAATTAAAAAAAATTTTGAAAACTTTCTCTTTTTTTCTTGATCCTTCTATATATATCTTCATAAATGTTTTTCAGCTGTTCCACGCTTTATATTTTATTTTTTGGTTTCAGAAATTCGAAAATGGTTCAGCTTGTCCGAAATTGTCGAATCTATCCACAACAGCAACATCAGGGGAAGTTGTTGAAATTGGAGTGCAACAGCAACCACTGAATAAATTTAACGAGCAAATTCCGAAACTTACTGCAACTCTTACTCCTCCTACTACTGCTTCTACCACTAGTGCTACTGCCATACAAACGACAGCCATTTCAACAGCAAATTTAACTACAACACCAACAATTCCGGCAGTCACGTTAGCCCAGAATTCATCAATTTTTCCAATGGAAGTATCAGCTATTGGTACTAGCGATTGTTATGCAGGTCAACCATCATCGGTGACATCTTTATTAGGTCCTCAGTTGCAATCACTTCTTGCATTACAGCTTGTTACCTCACAGTTACCTTTAACAGAGCCCTATAAACTACCTCTTTCAACAGCAAATCCTTCATCCCATATGATATCGGATATACGCTGGTCTGACCCACAGTCGTCCACCGTTTCATCTTTGCCAGTTATTAATTGTAATACATCAGCAACTGATGTGAAGCAGCAACATATGGTCGTAAATGATGCAGATTTGATCACTGCAAATACAACAACTAATTTGGAAATACCAACATGTCTGACTAACAGTAAAACAGGTGGTTTACATTTCATACCAAATTCCTCCAAAAATTTATTGAAAACTTTGAAAAAAACCGCAAATCAAAAATGCTTGTGTACAGCATTGTTGATACTACCGAAAAAACGTGCATATATGGTATTTTAATATTTTTGAATGAAAATTAATGGATGGTTTTTTTTCCAGGAACATCATTGGAAAGATTATTGGATCAAACATTGAAAGAACCGGTTTTATCAGTTGCCAAATTATTGACTGCAGAATTTCGACGTGAAACAGAATTATTGGTAAATCAAAATGAACAATTACGTCGTGAAAATATACTTCTACGTAGTGCGCTAGCTAGTAGTACAGTTTTGGTTGGCCTTAAAAGACTGAATGCAACGAATGTACCAGTTTCTTGAAAAAATTAACTTGTAAATTGAAAAAGAAAAAAATTCATCTAATCAATAATCTGATCAACTGTGTAATCAATATTCTAATTGGTTTTTTTTCATAACTTCATGTTGAAGAAGAAAGACCGGTGCAGTTAAATGTATATGTGTGTTGGAAAATGTAAGTGTATTAAATCAACCTTTTTTTAATCGTCCTCTGTTTTGGTCTTTGTAGAAAAAGAAAAAAGACATGCCGCTATTGAATTTGAAAAGGGAAAAATTCTCAGTGGTATAAGAAAACAGTCAATGTCATTACTGAAAAAGAAAAAATAAATTTTTTTCCTTTTCTTTGTTCAAAATTGTTCTATAAAAAGTTTGTCGCATGATAGAGAATGAAATTTGCATGGATGAAAGGGAGAGAAGAAGGAAAAAAAGCCGAAAGCATTATAAAAGGTTGAATTGCCTAAAAAGCAAAGAAAACGAAATCCTTGGTAAGAAAAAGAAAAAAAGTCATAAATTTCGTTGAGAAAATTTCTCTGAACAAATATACAGTGTTAATGATAAATATAAAAAGATTTGTTTCAATTGTTGTTTACCGTTTAATTTTCCCTGTTAGTCCGTGTTACCGATCTCGTTTCTACTACGGGTTTGCAGCAGATCGAGGTCGGTGCTCCGACTAGAAATCGTTTTGTTTGCGGTTTTTTGTAATTTACAATGCTCTTTTGTCATTTTTAAACTTTCTTTCATTGTGTTAATAATGAATGATAATGACTAATCACTATCAATTATTATCATGATAGCTAGTGTGTTGTTTCAGTCATTGATCGCTGTGTTGGGTAAATGCCATTCCTCTGGGATAGAATTTTCCGCTTCCTTTGCTTTTAAATAATTGATGGTTTTTGATGCATATTATTTGAAAATTTTTAATTGATTATCCGTGATGAACTAAGTAATTAACTGTATTGTCACAAATACATTTGTCGTGCTTTTTGTTGTTAATTCTACCACTTCATCTGAAAGGTCACAATATATTGCGGTAAAAGTTTCAATCGACTTGGCCCAGTTATAGTGCAAGGTTAAGGTATGGTAAAGTATTGATCAAAGGAATGATAAAAGTACATTGTGAAAAAGCTTTTGCAGGTATTTTTGATATGTTATAGATATAATTGAGTGCACATCGTAGACTAAAATGCATCATTAGCACAGGATTGGTGAGGAAGGAGAAATTAGATTGATTGAGCTTAAGGAGATGTTTTAAACAGAAGAAAAGGACTTTGTCCTTTTGGAGCTATGGAAATATTTGTGTTTTGCAAAGTTGGAAAGATTTTTTTTTTCTTCCTGGCTATTTGCAAAACTGAGCGGTCAATTTCTGATCGAGTTTCCTCGTGTCGACCTTTTTCACAACTTCTTTCCAGTTCGCTCCGAAGGAAGTTGTGTTTTTTAACCATTTTCTTAAGTCACTCGCTGGTTGGGAGAACCGTGACCACATTTGCAAAATACACTTGAAGAAATATTGGGGGGTAGAAAGGCGAAATCTTGAGTGATAATTTTTTCATAAATGTTGAGGATAGAAAAGCGAAAAAATGAGAAAAAATAGAGAGAACGAGAAAAGAGAATAAATTACAATTTTTTGAATTAGATAAATGGTTTGAATTGTTTATTAAAGGAAGACAAGAAAATGCTTGAGTTATTTTCCATCTATTAATTTTTTTATCCAAAATTTATTGCAGTCATTTAGTTTGTCGCATTTTTTCCCTTCCTCTCTCTCTCTCTTTCACCCTTTTCACCATCTGCAAGCTGCAATCATTAAGCACTTATCTCTTTTTTAGAAACCACTTGCACTTCCTTCTTCATTTAATTACATTTAATTAGCATACATTTTTTGAATAAAATGATATGACAGTTGTAAAACTTTGTAAGAAAAAAGAAAAACTTTTTTAGTATGGCAGTGGTGCATTGATTGGTATATAAACAACTTATTATAACACATAAGCAATAAGAAATATTTGTAAAATCATTCATACAAAATTTCCATCATTTATTCCTTTTCTTTCTCTCTCTCTCTGCGCATTTCTTTTTGGAAATCATCGACGCAACTGTGGTACTATTATTATCAATATTATGATTACTATGAGTACGATAAAAGATGTGTTTTTGAACTATCACAGGTGTAATTAATTCTATCTTCCTCGTCCACCAATTTATGATTTTCTCCTCGTTTTTATTCTGAGAAATCGCGGGAGATCATTTCTTTCCCGTATCAAAGAACCCTTTACAGTATCTTGACATCCATTTATCATAAAAAACTCAACCCCTATAATAGTTATCCGCAAATCCCCACCCAAATATCGTTTTAAAATTATCCTACCAAAATTTTCCCAACGTTTGTTCCCATTATTTTCTCCATTATAATACCCGCCTTCCGGTTAAACTTCATATGATTAAGTAAATATTTTTGTATTGCTCTCGTTCTTTTCGGACCTTTTTTTACTGCAGCAATTTTTTAAATTTATGAATATTTCGAGCATTTCAGAACACAATTCGCAAAAAAAAAAACTTGCACATAATTCCTACGCGTGATATGTAGCAATAAAGGAGCACGGCAATAAGTTTCATAAATGAAACTTACAAATTCACTCAACAACGTATATATGTTACCTATCAAAGCCTCATTACTATTTTTTAATTACTATAATAAAACACGAAAAATGGAAGATTCAGGATTTATTGATCTAGTGAAGTGGTTGGACAATTTGATTTCATTTTCTGGAATGAATATAGATCCATCAAATACACAAAGAAAATAGCAAATACATTTCATAATGCAATAATGAGTGAAAGTAGTAATCTAATGCAGCCTATGAAAATTAAGTAATTTTTAGTTCGTCCAATAATGACTGGTACTTTTTTTTGAAACTTATGTCATTCCTTCTGACCATATCCTTTCTATCAATATTAACGTATTAATCCGATTAGACAGGAGCCATAATTATCAACAAAAATCATGCGTGTGTGAACAACAAATATAAGATCAATAGAAAAGAACAAAATCACGAAAGCATCTCCTACGTGCAGTCACACAGAATTACCTTTGTCGTCCCCGTGACCATATTCCGTCAATCCAGATTACCCTATTAATATGGCACAATCATCAATCATCCAACACCAGCAACACATTTTTTTTTCTTAATGAAGATAAATTAAGCATCACTGATTTTTTCATATTTAAGGATGAAAACTGAATAATATATATTATTCTCCTTGTAACTGCCTAAAATTACATCCCAAATTCGCAACTATACGAGATTTTCGAGGCCTTCTTTTACTCGTCGAAACATCCGAAATTGAAGTAGAATTCGGCGTACTTGTCGCAGAAAAACCCTTAACATTCAAATTTAATTTATTACTTTCAGGTTGCGTCACTACCTCAACAGCATTGAAAGCAGATGCAACAGCAACAATAGCAGCAGGAGGAGGAGTAGCATGTTTTTGTGATATATCCATTTGTTCAGATTTTCGCAACAGAATTTCACCCCTTTTGTTCTGCAAGCATTTCAGAATGAACCAAGTTAAAAAAATAGCTTTCTAAAATTCTATTATTTCTTGCATCTAAAAATGATTTTATATCTATCAATGATATGAAGCCAAGGAAAAGAACACATCTCAATATTCTCACATCGTGAACCATTAACACAATTACCGTAGTAGATGACGAACACGCTGAATTTTTTGGACTGCGTAATCGTTGTTTACTGAGCTGTTGAGTTAATTCTTCAACAGGATTGCTTTCTCGAAAAGTTGTGGTCTCCTGATTTTGATTTTCAGATCTCCCTGATTTTTTAGGTTTTTCTGTTTCAGTGACAGCTGGCAATACCAAATCTACCTCATCCTCAGAACCGTTTTTCTTAAGCAACGTGATCCGTCCAGGAGTTGAAGTCTTGTTCTTTTTCTTCTGCGACATGCGTTTCTGAATACCTCCGTGATTAGAAATTGACTGCTTTGCATGTGACCTTCCAGAAGAGCATGGAAGATGGGTTTCCGGTTTTACGGACTGATTTCCAAACCATGATCGTGAATATCCATGATGTAGTTTGCGGTTTTCCATTTCTTTACCATCATTATAAATAGCTATACTTCCTCTAAACTGATTGTCGATATTTTTATTATCTCGTGAAGATCCAACGAGAGCTGAATTTTTAAAAAATGGCTTCTCTCCTTTATTGCGCAATTCAAAAGCTCCCTCTGGCGAAACATATTCCTGATGTGAATTATAACTACTGCAGGAAGACACTTCGCCAACAGCACCACTTTTTTCTATTTTTTCATCAGTCTTCACCTTCCCAAAGTTTGCCCCATTTCTCATATTTCCTGAACGTCGAACTACAATCGCGTTCGATTTACTTCCATGTGTTTTTCCATCGTCTACCTTAAAATATTTCGAATATTAAATTTCTGATTTCATAACTTTTACTTTGGAATAATCAATATTCTCAAATAACAGTCGTATTTTTGCTGATTTAAAGTGATTTGACTGCAAAATAGGTATCCAAAGAAGCAGTGCATTCAGATAAGAAGATGGAGTGAGGTTAGCGCCCACAGGGCAATGATATATGGATTTTATTTCATTAAAAAGGCTTAGAAAAACTAATTACCTGCGGTTCGAAATTCCTTGCATTATTCTTAAATGTACGTTGCGGTCTAGCATTTAATGTAGACTTCCCACTCACTACTGTTGCATTACTATCTCTTAATACATCGGCACCATGCGTAGTAGAAGCAGTTGAAGATTGTTTTCCAATTTTAGCTTCCGAAGCGGCATAGCAACACGAAACATTCTGACAGGACGCTTGAGGATTTTTTGCTTTCCAATCATTTGGAACGAATATTTCCTTCAATTTGGAATCAAAATATTATGATAAAAATGGTTGGTAGATCAAAAAAGAACAAAATTCAAGAGTACCTTCATGAACAATAAAACATTTGGCACAAGCTGAAGAAATTTTGCTGGCCGGAAAAAAAACAAGGAAATAGACAGGAGATTAATTCTAGGTTATGAGACGCAATTTAGAATATTATTCAGAAGACAATCAAGCCAAGATCGTTTTTCTTTCCAAATTTGATACTAGGTAAACAGCTGAAGACAAACAAAAGTTGTTCATCTGCCAAAAATTTGAATAAAAACGATTTATAAATAAGATTGGTAACATGAAATATCGTCCTAACTGTATTTCAGAAATACCACATCAATACTAACTTCAAAATAAACCAGCTCCGGTGTATTTATCATATTTACGATTTAGAAAAATCTAAAACTTACATCTTTCGGCACAGACATTTTATTTGTCGAAGCCGTTTTAAAAGCTGCAGATGAAATCTGTTGGTGGATATTAGCTGTAACTGGACGTACGGTTGGCTCAATCACTGTGTTTTTTTCTCGCAATCGTTTTCCATGTGAAATGTTAATCACTGAAGACATTGACAACCGAGCTCCACTTGCCTTGCTACTTCTAAAAAGCAATAATCTATCGTCCAAAATTTCTTATAATTCCAAAAAATAATGCTCACATGAAAGGCCAATAAATAGAAGACTTGTATATGAGGATCAACTAATCGTTTAATGCAACTAGCAGATTCTCTCTACGACTTCGCTAGAAACAAACAACGACACCTCGATTTAGCTCAAACTACAAGAATACTCTACCGCCTCCACTACAAAAAAAACATAGTTTAATTGTCCATCGGAAAAATCACAACGAAAAACAAACCGCATAATCAGACCACCAAAATACGGTTTATCAAACAATACATCGATTTTCTTCACGGATCCTACATTAATAAATCCAACAATAGTACCGAGCTCGCCAAATGGTGCTTTGTGGAGCTTTTTGACACAAATAACTCGATCCAAAAGACGAAATTGAGCATTTGGGTCTGGGATGATATCTCCCTTGCATATCTCATCCTAAAATATCTCTTGATTCATTAACGAAATTTTAATTACTTCACTATCAATGAATTGTGCAATATTTAGGTCGATCTTATACAGAGTAACGTACCATGAAAATAGCACGAGGCTTAACTGCAAGTCGTTTGCAAGTCTGCTTAACTCCGCCTTCAGATATAACGGCCTGTGTTCGAATTTCGATTTCTTTCAAAACGCCGGAATCCACAAACACACTTTCAGCTGATTCTAGACTATCCTTTGGCGTAATAGTGTGCAAAAAGTCTTTCAATTCTGAAGATTTATTATACCATATATCCAATCCTTCTGAATCAGAGAAACCACCGGAAATCAAAATGGGATGCAGTCAAAATTAATACAGCAAGACAAATCAACGAAGAATATTAAAAATTTTACCTTTAAGTTTTGATTTCAATTCGTTTCCCTTCAATTCAGGAAATATCTGTTTGAGAAGTAGATTGTTTTGAAAGTTATCCAGTTCTTCAAGATATGTGAATACTTTGGGATAACTGCAGATATCGGTATGTACGACAAAACAAATCAAGTACAAGAAAACCTAATATTTATAAGTATTAGAAACTCAATGATCACAAGCAGACTGAAACATATTAAAAACTTTTAATTTCTTTAATCATACCTCCGTTTGTAGTTTCGAATCATATCGAGTGCCTTTGAAGAATACAAGAAAAGTCCATAAGGTAAACGACGAGTGAAATCGGGAACCTGAACATGACCCTATTCATTTATCGACCATCAAATTCATACTCTCAAAACAAAAAAATTATGGAAAAAATCAAGAACCAACAATCTGATTTCTTTTTGTGAATTTCAATCCAAGACCAATATTGACATTAGTTAGAGAAGCACTTTTGGACGATACTGGATCGGATTCATCCAGTAAAATGTAAACACAGCCAGTGATACGATTAACGACATCCACAGTGGCTATAAAAGCATTTTAAAAACTGAAATCAAACACTATGTAAACAAAAAGAATCAAAAAAGCATAAAACAGTATTCAAGCACGTTTGTTTCCCAAAAACAATTCAAACTTACTACACAAAAATCTTGATACTTCATACACGGTGTACCATTTCAAGGAATAACGGTCATAACTTGCTGCAATATCGCTAAAGCTCACATCTGCCATCGATGACATTTCGCATGCGATAGTGAGTGTCCCTGTAAAGGAAACAAAAAATTCACCAGTGACAACTGAATAAAAATCAGTGGAAAGTAAAGATACTTTACCTTTAGTTTTCAGATGATTTTCTTTGATAAATCCACAAGAACCATAGTATTTACTTTCAACTGAAGAAATAAAAACTTGGGCATTAATTGGATACATGTTGTCAAGTGAGCATGCAAAGTCCCAATCCTCCAATGCATTCTGAAAACATCAAAAAATTATTTTAGCCATGACTAATCATAAATTTTTTTAATGAATGTGCAGCTCAAAAATAGAAATGCCTTATTCTATCTCGTACTTGGAGTTCGTAGCGTGCTTCAAAATATTATTTAAAAAAAAGAAATAACAATGAATTGACCTGCACTACAAGAGAAAGAGATACAGGAAATACATCCTCAACATCATGAAAATTTTGCATAGTCACCACTTGTTGATCTTCAAAATGTTTCCGCATTCCCTTGGATATTCGAACTAAAGCCAAACCTTTCTGTTCACCAGCGTCAATTCCTCGCCTTTCAAACTCGCTGCAAAAAAACGACGCACGCTTAAGCATTTTCTCAAGCAGACATAATACATAAAAGATTAGAGAGATGTGCTTTAAAAACTAACTTTCGTCGAGTTATATTGACATAGCTAACGTACACATCTTGTTCTTCTTTCGACAGCTTACTGCATATAATTTCGTCATCATCGGTTTTACTATATCTAGAAAACAGCTCTGTTTAAAACTAGGAATGCAGCAAATGCCATG
The DNA here is from genome assembly GCA_013365335.1 of Madathamugadia hiepei. Classification (NCBI taxonomy): domain Eukaryota; kingdom Metazoa; phylum Nematoda; class Chromadorea; order Rhabditida; family Onchocercidae; genus Madathamugadia; species Madathamugadia hiepei. The sequence continues at coordinate 6,942 of JABVXS010000886.1, read as the reverse complement.
TTAACAGACGAAATGAATTTCAAAAGCCAAACTTTTCAAGGGAAGTCCATAGTTCATGCACCAAAGCCTTCTTGAGTACAGGCCAATTCACATGCACTTCTTTTCCAACTAAATCAAATGCTATCTCCAGCATATCCTGTAAACAATTCCACAACATTTAACGTTCCCCAGATTTCACTCACATCTAATATTAGTGCCACTGTTTACAACCGTCCAACATATTACTCGATTTAGTCAATAATTAATGACTGTAATTACAATATGATCAACCTGAAAACACAGCTCTGATGAACTGTTTTTTTTTTCACAAAGTTGGCCTGTTCATTCACAAAACAAACTTTTTCGAGTTCCGGCTGACTTGCAATTTTTAGAATCATGGACTGCTTCTTAGACGGATGCTGGAACACTCTAATGTCCGCAAAATGAAGCTCAGCAGTGTGAGGTAAGTGTTTCATAGTTGGAAAGCCAGGAAATACAACATCCAGTTTGACTCCAGACAACAAGCCATGCACAATTTGATTGCGTGGTATTCGAAATTGATCCATTCCTATTTCTTCTACTCTAAAATGGCATTCACTTCTTGAATAAATTCAAAAAAATTAAAAAATGCACCCGAAAAAGTGCAAAGATTTACATTCACTGCTAATAAAAACCGATAGAAAACTCTTACTTTACAGTGCATTTCTGAATATCCGGGAAAGTGTCAGGAAATGTAGATTTTAGAACATGTGTTGATGAATGATCATAGGTAAACAACAGATGAGGGCCATGCGTGTTTCTTCGCCGTTCCTTCAAATATTACATTATTATAAAGGGTCAATTAAACGCCAAGTTATCTGGTCATAAGGAAGACCCAAGACAAAAAGGAAAAATTACTTCGTCAGTTAATAAAGATTCTTTGACTGCCGCAGCTCGTAGAAGGCGGTCTTCCTTAATCAATGGTATCAGAACAACCGCTTCCCAATCATTCTTTTTGCCGTTTAAATCAGTGTCAAAAATTTGCGGATAAAAGTCAATAATTGGACTTTCTGGGTTACACATAAGTTCCTAAATTAAAATTTTAAGATTATCGAATTGCAAATGTGAAAAAGCTGCTCCTCCCACTGCTATTCCTTCACGATCAATATGAATTTGCTCTTTTCGATACAAACAAAATGCATGGTGACGATAACTATAATATCATATTATTTTTGCACCTAATGGCACATTATTAGCTTTTACCGATGAACGTAAACCTTAATGAATACAAACAATGATTAGAAATGTAAAATAAATAATTTTAAATTCATTACGCGGTACGGAGATGGCAAACAATCGGAACTTGCTGCAGGTAATACAGCTAGTAACTGCTCAAATGGCTTGAATGGAGCATTTTGATCAAAATTCATTTCCATTTCAGCAAAATCCGAAATGTCCGATATGTATGGTGCATAATGATGTGGATAATACCTGAAAACATGAAACAGAATCGCTACTGAATTAAATGAGTTTATATGAAAAACGTGGTGTCTAAAAGAATATGTACCAGCTCCAACTACAACATCCATGATAGTAGTAATGTAAGTTCCATTGAATTGCACGAATGTATCCTTCTGATTGCTCACGTAGTTCTTCTTTACTTATATTATTATAATTCATCTTATCACTATAATAGTCACGCTTGTGATTCCTGAAGGCTCTGTTGACTACTGGAGTCCAATACAACTGCAATAAATTAAATTCGTTCGAATTTCGGTACCCTATTAAACAATATACATAAATAGTATCTATGAAATGTCTGCAACTTAAAACATACCTCACAATCATTTTCATAGCTGTCGTCATCCAACGGTGTATTTGGAAGTTCACTATCTGAATCTTTACTCAAACCAAAATACCCATCTAAAATAAAAATACGTTTAAAAGTCGACAGCAATAAAACAATTAACCAAATGTTATTAACATGACATTTTTTGTTTGCCAAGTTCAAAAACATACGTGATAGTGCTTTAGTGGCAGCTGGAATCGTTTGTTCAGCGCTCTCTTCACATTCGTCAGATGATTTACTGTCGGAATCAAATGCTCCTTTATGTGAACCCTTATCAGTAATCGCAGTGCTTTCAACATCAGAACGACCAAAGAGCTCTGAACTCTAAAATATCTTTCAAAATAATTTGCTTCATTACATTAAATAATCAAAATAAATTTGGAAAAATTATACTAACTAACACAGTTCTGATCACTATGAGAAGTCAAATGGTCGTTTCTCCAGGCATCCAGCTTTCTTTTAGAACTGAGATATACTTCATCATCCATTTTTTCGATAAAATTCTTCTTATCATTCTTTGCAAAATTTTTTAGGAATACTTCAAAACGCTTTAAATTTAAAACACCTGCTTCATTGATATAACCTGTAAAATATGCTTTATGCGAAAACTGTTTGAAACAGTACGTTCTTTAATAAAAGACTTTTTTTAGTAAAATTTTTTATAAATCATTGCAAAAAGACTGCACTTACCATCTAACTGAGGTAGCACTTCATTATATGTAGAATACAGAAGCGGTAAAGCTTCTTCATGAATATGAACATGAGGGAGATGAGGTATAAAGTCATTACCAACAAGAAAACCCATAAGGACCCAATCATCAATAACTGACTCCAAATCGTAAGTAAATGAAAGCTTATCCTAAAATTTCAGAAAAGTTTCGCACAATTTTTACAGTGTGTAAGCTTCCTTGAAAAGGATTTTCAGGAGCACCAAATACTAAAACGGAAAAAATTACCTTTAGTGAGCAAAATTCCCACGATAGATATTCCCGAAGCAAAGAAAGGTGCAATAAATGAAATGTTGTTTCATCAACTGTCATTCTGAAATTCTAACCAAAAATTGCTGACAAATTCCTGAACTTATTTACTTCGTGTTGGTTTAAAAATTTCAGCTGTAAGAGCTTGATTTTCCAATAACTCAAAAAAGAAATACTTATGCAGTTTAACATCAAAATTTGATTTTCATCAAATCAAATTTGATTGTATTTCCGAATTAACAAATATATGAAGCTACAAAACTAACCTGTGTTTCTCTTTGCGATTTTTTTGCCTTCCAAATTTCACTTCCTCTCGCAGTAAAGCAAAATGAGGCTCATGTGAACATAATGCAAGCATTATCTAAATACATTATAGATGATATTTTTTTCATTTCGTCAATTCCCTGTGCTATTAAAAACATTAAGGAACTTGCCAAATCTGCGTCAAGACCATAGAGGCAATGTCTTGTGTTAGTGTCATAATCAGGATGACTCCTTTCACTTCGTATAAAATCCATTATTTTATGTTCACCCTCTCCAGGACACTGAAAACTATGAGCCTCATAAACAATCACATAAACTCGTCAATTCAATGAGCGCAGCAGTAAATTATCAAAATCTGAAGGATACCAAAAACGAAATTAATCTAGAGGATAGCATCCATTTTTATGTTTGCAATTCTTCAGTTCTTTCAGAAGCAAAACGAAGCTCAACCCATTTCATAGTGAAAGAAGTGTATATCAAGTTTCACTAACATTGGGGCCAGAAAGATATATTCGTAATCCCTGCCAACATTTATCTGTAGTAACTTTCATCTGCACAAAATATTGCAATTGCTCATGGAGACGAGTCATAAACTGCGTACCTTAAGCAAACGTTATCATAGATGAAAGGACAAATGTTGGGAATATGTGAATCCTTGAATGTTGCTCTAATGATCTGCATTAATATCCAGCTAAATTTCTGGACATACATTTAGCTACTGTACTACTGTTGTTTGAATTTCCATTTGCTTAAAAAAGTATCAAAAACACAACAAGCAAACCTGGAGTTATGCAATTCGAATCAAACGCCTTATCATCCGGAATTTCTACTCCATTCTTTCTTGCCTTATTTACAGCTTCCTCTGCATTTTTTGCAGACCTTCAAGAAAGAAACAAAAACAGTGCATTCATTTAAATGCTACAACATGACCACTACATTCTTTCCTACCTCACAAATGTTCTAAACCCACAACATTCCAGAAGCAAAGTAAGTTATCGAACATTTACACCGTCTCGACTGCTCAAACAAAAAATATTAAATGAAGTCGGAACATGGAAGAAACAAATAAGCGGGAGATGATAAACAGTTCATTACTGGTAATGCAGTGTTAATCTTAAATAATGTGAAAGAAAAACAAACACAAAACGTCTAGCTCTTTGCTGGTTCATTTTGGCACGTGGTGCCACGCCATCGACAGCCATAAAAAATACTTTTTTCGGCTTAATTATGCCAAAAAGAAACTGAAATTGATTGAAAAAACTTTAGGTTGCAAAATATTCGTAGCTCATTCCTTCACACAAATTACGACAATTACCTACATCAATGTAGTTGAAAATACCACGGAAAATCTCCTCCTCGCAAATTCGAAACGAAATATCCTCATCGTCTGGATGAGAACAATTATGGATGATACCATTCATATCCAAATACAAATTATCAAATTCCGGAATCTAAAATTACTGAGGCTAACTGCCATCCTCCACTGATAACCTGGCATAATTATAATTAAGGATTTATTACGTGCATTTTCATCTCATTCAATTTTTGTCTCAAGATATAGAGATTCTAACTTACCTGATTAAAGGTTACGTTTCCAGTATTGGATAAAGATCCCGGAAGAGACCCAGCTACATTCAACATTAATAAAAACGTAAATAACCGAAAACAATTTCAAACAGCCTACGTGTAAAACATAAAACAAACCTGTGCATCGTGAACAACTTCAGTTAGACAAGGGTAACGCTCGCTAATCCATCGATAAAATTTTGGAACACCCATTTGAACTGCGAATTTCAAAAAAAAATTTAACATAGGCCATATTTATAATAATCACCTTTCATCTAAGAACAATTACATGCTACAATCGCACGTGTTTGGCGTGACACCTTAAAGTGCACCATCAGCCTAATCACAGTCCCACAAAGATTCTAAAATGAAGATACTCCGTATCTTCTAAGTTCATCACCTGACCTTCGACCCCCAGGATTATCGTCATTTTCATGGTTTACTTCATAAACCATTGCGTTATGCCACCCAGACTGATGTGAAAAAAGCTAAATCCGACGTGAAATAACATATTCATACGTGTGTAATGTAAGTCTTAGCATGTGCACGTAGTTGTCGCGGCTTAGCTCCACAAGCGTAGGTTGGTGAGGATTCTACTCTCGGGTGCTACGAACACGCCTGGTTGGATGAAATGGCTAGCGCCCAGATCGAATCTAATTCAACGGGTAATCTCAAGAAGACATTACGGACTACTAATCTTCATGTTTCTGTATTGAAAACCTGGACAGACCGATGACATTAATGAGTATGGTTGAAGTTCAGATACACAGAATCTTGACCACAGAGGTACGTATTATGTGTATCAATCAGCTCGATGGCATTTCAATCACACGTGGGATGATCCGCAATCTTGAAGGCATAATTCACAGCGTAACTATGTTTTCAACCGCTCATTAGTCATGTAATCAGTCCAGCAGTGAATGTTTATGGATTGTGTGGAGGCAAAGCTGATCGGGACGGAGCGTTGAAGGAATCGCAGATGGTAAGTGTAGATGACTGATGCGACTCAAATAAAAAACTTTTGTTGTTGTAAATTCGTTCAATTGTAGACTGAAATGTCGCGGTTTTCGCGTAGCACAGATCGCTTCGTTGCTTGCGGGAAAGCTCTGAAACACAACAGACAAAAACAAAATACGATTACGATACGAATACAAAAAACTGATATTATTTAAGGTAAACTAATATCACGCAAAAAAAGGAAGTCATCCAAGAGGGAGATGTTGATGATATAGGGGGAAGTGATGATAAGTGGGATATATAGTAAAGCATGGGGAAGGTTGAAAGCAACCCTGGGTTTATTGCACATGAATATTAGAAGAATACGTGGGAAAGACGACATTACAGTAATGTGAGATAGCATGGATGTTGCTTTAGAGGGCGGAGCTTGTAGCAATTGCCCGACGCTACGTGACTACATTAACCAAAAGACATTTGAGAGATCATAGATTTAAATGTGTGATTCATTATAAATTAAGCTTATGTACTAATCATTCGTCTAATTCGCGTTGCGAGACAGATGGTGGTTGCAGATGACGCATGTGACCCAAACAAAAAAAATGTTGTGTACATCAACTTTCTTGTTTTCCTTCATATATTTGTTACTTTAAGCCTTTCATAAGGTTTTTAATGCAATTGTTCGTGGCATTCAGATGTTTCTCAGGATGCTTGAATTGCTGGATTGACTTGAGCGTTCTGATTTGAAGTTCATCGTGAAGATAACATTTGCTGGGAGTTGCCTGGTCAGTGTTCCGTCGTGACAGTTTACGAGCTATTCCAGCGGAATGACTTAAAGGGCCCTTAATGTCCGCTGTATTAGCTCAGACTTAATGTTTCGACAGGCGAAGTTCCAAAGGGTTCTGGCGTTCCAAGTTCGAACTCAAAGACACATTTCAAACAAATGTGTGCCTGTGATACTTTTTCTTTGTTTCACCTTGGTCAGTCAGCTAGGTGAAAGGAAAGATGAACTTCGGTTGGACCATCGTCTTTTGATCCCTCTCCAAAGTGTGGGAGCTTGGGTTCCCTTGCTTTGCTCTCGACACTTGTTATTGTCGAAGAAGAAATCCTGTCAGCTTTAAAGTCGCATTGACTTCAAAGTAAGTCTTCGATAACATGCTAGGATTTTTCCAGAGATAGGAAGTAGGATCATAGCGGATTCATGGTGTAATGGATTAATCCGCATTTCGAGAGATTGACACGATACACATACGAGGACTCAATCCCCAGATATGTTATCACCGACGACAGACCTTAGCGACAGATTGGTCGGGCAAAGATAGCCGCATGATGAATGAGATGCAACAGTTTCAAATACCTTGGCTCAACTATCTC
>JABVXS010000885.1:0-21606 GCA_013365335.1 Madathamugadia hiepei | reverse complement strand
TAAACTAGCATTAAACACTGATCGAAACATAAGTTTCATCGGATTTACATGCAAACTGCTTGCTACAACTGGAATATCCGAGTTCAAAGTTCAACAAGTAATAATTACAAAGAAAAATGCTTCAAAGGACGCTAAATATGACAGAAACACGTGAACATTTGTTTAACCGAAATAGTTGCAAATGAAATATTAATCGGCTTGGTGTTAAATAATTTTTGTTGAAATAATTTTGATTTTCCGGCATTTACAGCACTTTCGAAATATTCGTTGAATTGCGATGACATCACCGATTCGATAATAACGCATGGACATAGTGACCACTGTGGTAATTTATCACTTTTCCAGCGAGCAAAGATTTTTATGGGAGATGATGTGGCCGAAGATGGTTTATATAACATTTCGATGGTATAGTTTATCTTATTACTGTATTAAGTTGGTTTTGTATTTTTCTTTTTGTATCGTTAATTTTTTCCAGCAAATTTTGTCTTATTATTGTATTATTGCTGTATTAAAGATGCTTTACTTCGCCATATTTCAGAAAGATACTTCACCATATTTTATTCTTTCTATTTTTAGCCATACTTTATAGATTTCATTATTTTGCTTAAGAAATTTCGAAATGCGGAAAATATGAAATAGTTAATGAGCATACTGATTTGTATAGGCTGATAATGATCCATTACATCACTTAGCTGAATGTTTTATGATTATCTTGCAGGGTATTTGGAGATTAGATGATTCCGTGCAGATAATGCCAACTCCTGGGCATACCGATCATGATCGTAGTATCATAGTGACGGGCACTGAATATGGAACAGTTGCTATTGTAGGTACGTTTACTTAACAATCATTGTCTTCATGATGATGAAAGAAGAAAAAATTTCATTAAACAATAATAATTCTTTTGAAACAACGTTTTTAGGTGATATTTTTGAAAACAAAAATGATCATAATAGTTGGGAAGCAAATAGTAAATATCCTAAAGAGCAACAAAAAAGCCGTGAAATGATATTAAGTGAAGCAGATTGGATTATTCCTGGACATGATGGAATTTTCAAGAAAAAATTGAAAAACACTTGACCTAAATTTTTTATGTGTACGCATTTTTCTAACATGATTAAAGAATAATTTGACATTTTGACCGGAAATTGATTTGTTACCCAATTCATGATAACTTTTAAATTGATCTCCCATTAATGGATAAAAGTATGTTCCCATTAATCGATAAAAGTATGCTCCAATTAATCGATAAAAGTATGCTATGACTTTACTACGCAAAAATGACGAGATACCAAGCATTAAATGAGGAATTACAGTTAACTTTGAAAGTAATCAGTATGAAAAATACCAAATTTTTGAAAGTGCCGAATTTTAATCCCTACGCAAAGTAAAATTACTCAATTATCATAAGCTTATGCTACGGTTCCTTGATTACCGTATTCACCTCGTTTACAATTTTTTTGCAACATTACTTTCCAGCATTATTCTCTTTTTTTAATTTCACATATATACTACTTCATACAAATGCACTGCATAATTAATTATGGTTTTCAATTCATTAACCTATCATCTGTTTCAGATCACACAAAAATCTAATTATTTCAACAATTTTTGATTAGTTATGTGTTCAATTGGTCAAAAATTTGTCAAAATGTTGAGAATTATTTATACTGTCCATAAGTTGTAAAATAAATTATACAAATGAAACGTTTTCTAAAAAAAATTATAAATTTGAGTGTGAATGGGATGGAATTGAAAATGTGTGAATAGCTGACATTCAATGTGGTCAAAAGTGATTCCAATTTCCTATCTTTCCTTTTTCCTTTTTTTTTCTTTGGTTTGGTATGAGCCGATTAGGTTTGTATTCCCCTCATTGTATTATTCATCGTTTCATCCAACTATTTTTATGTATTTCAAATATTATTCTCTCATTTTAGTTACTTTTTATTTGCCTTAAATTGAATTAAAAAAAATTTACGCTTAATTTCATTCACGCGAAAAAAAAGAAATATGAAATGGATTACCTAATGGAATTTTTCAAATCTATTTAATTGAAATTTTTGAGATAAATTTCTGTTACAATACCGTTTTTCAAAACTTGAATTGGGCGGTAGTTTTTTTATGCATTTCGAAATATGTCCATATTAATCATATAATCAAATTTTTTAAATTAAAAAATTTGTTTTATGACGAATTTTTTGTTAATATACAACTCATAGAAGTTTTGTTAGTGAATTATAGAGTGGAGGTGTTACTTGCAATTTTATTTGTCCTGAATTTCATTTCAATTTACTCAGTTGAAGAGTTAATATGAAAAGAAATTAATATTTCAATTGTACGAAATAGTTTTACCACTTTGTTCCGTTTGTTACAAAACATATAAGTTTATTTGCAAGGAATTTTCATTACTTATAATCACATATTATCCGATTTCAAATTTGGAATGCCTCTATTTTTTCCACTCGATTTTCATGCTATCTTAAGTGCTTATTCCGTTATTCTCGCTATAAACTCAAATTACAACTTCCATTCACCTGCAGCTGCAAGCTTACGCGTTAAATTTATTACAACTTCCATTCACCTGCAGCTGCAAGCTTACGCGTTAAATGCCATCTCAAAATTGGTATGGCAAATAAAGTTGGAATAGTCAAATTACAGTAACCAACAATTCTGTACTTCCGGCTGATACGATATCAGTACGGTAAGTGGGTATCGCACATTCACTGGGAGATGGGATAAAGGTGTGGCATTAGCCGTCGTTGCCGTGGAATTTAGCTACCGAATTTAAATGTTTGAATGTAACATTTCAACGGCCATAAAATTCTTCGCCCCTGAATTTCCAGAAATTAAGTTATTCTTTTCGCTTCTTCCTTTTACCCTCCTTATATTCATTCTCTCTCTGTTTACACTTTACAAAGATAGTTTTTCTTTTGGTTATACGAGAGGAGAAGGTAAGATGGTTGATGGGATTGTTGAACTGAATTAAACTGTAAAAAAATTAGAACTGTATTTGGCATCTGTCTTTGTAACGATTTTAACCATTTCAGGCGAAAAAAGTTATTCTGACGCTATTTTCTTTTTTTTCGTGAAGTTTTATTTGAATTTTGTAAATAATAGCTTTGGTAATAATTAGCTTGACTGTATTGCTATTGCAAGAAATAGTATGAAAAGTTAAAAAATGGCCAAATTTGGAAACTGCTAACATATTGACAAAGTGATAAAGTGTAAAAATGGATAATGATTGATGGATTAACTCACTCGTTATCCGTGAATAACTCCTTCAGTTGAAATTTTGATTAACTAAGTTTTTCAAATAGATAATTGAATTTACTAGAAAAATGGTTTTTGTTGTTTTAATGATTTCAGATATATGCGGAAGTGTTGTTAGCTTTTTTTAAATATTCCTGGAAATTGAAGTTATTATACGAGGAATTGTCATATATAAATAGCAAGATTGATCAGATTTTACACTTTAACAGCTTATTTTTGTCCATTTTTCAGTGAATTTGTTATCCTGTGATGGTTATTCCAGTGATGTTATGTGTCACATCTTCACGCAAATCATACGTCCCAGTCGTATTTTTCGTAGCACTTTGTAATTATACTGCTTACAATGTTGCTAACTGAACTAGCACAAGTGTTTTATTTTACAAATTATAGTTCTTATTGTATACCCAGTAATGCAGAGTACAGGGAATTGTTGTAGGATTAGCACTTTAGCTCAATGATGGGAGACAGGTGAGGTGTGGCTAAAAGTATGAGATTATATCGTTACTCGAATGGAAACCTTTCTTGAGTTTTGTAAGTAATAAATTTTTGTAGGAAGGAACAAGACGTACTGCGCGTACTTATCTACAACATAATCATAAACTTTTGCTCATGCTTGTCATTATTTGTTGGCGGAAATATACGCATAAAAACGTGTTTCTGCTTAGCGGTGTTCTTTCAAAGAACGACTGAATGATAGACGATAATATTTGTTTTATTGCAGATGGGGGAAGGTGTGTATATAGAGGAAGCTCTTAAGGATGTATTAAGGGAAACAGATCTGGTAAATTTTGAACGAAAACTTTGTGTGGAATTACAATTATCACGTCTGGAACATTTTGATCATGTCAACGATGATGAATTAAAAGTACTCTACTGTTTTTTGTTAGATTATAAAATGAAATTTTTAGCAGTTTATTTTAATGAACGTGAAGTAAACTTGCGAAATTTTTTTATTTGCTACTAGAGAGTGTTTTTTTCCTCTTGATTTTTGGCTTTCGGTTGGGAACTATTGATGTCTTCAAGTGAATTAGCTTTTTTGTGAACTTTAAAATCATTCTGTGATTTATTTAAACTAAAACATCAAAACACGTACTTTAGGCATATACTGGTCTTTCTCAACCTGCTATTCGTCGTTTGCGAGTTGCGATTGCGGAGAAGAAAAAAAAAATTAGGAAATCGAGAGGGATTTTTTCGTCAATTGCGAAGAGAGAAAGTCGTGAAGTTACTAAGGTACTTGTACCGGCTACAATTGCAGAAGAACAGTTCTGGACTCTTCCGGAAAATGGCGGTACTTCGCTTATTACAAAAGAAGAGGTAGGGCTAAGGATTTTTGACAAATTTAAGTTTTAAATTTAAACTAAAACTAGCAGTAAGAAAATCTTATTTAGTTATTCCTTCTGCAATTTTAATCAAATACATGATATGTGTTTTTGTCATATCATTCACTTGCATATTCATTTTGTAAATCACTGGAAGTTTTAAATGGCATGCTTGAACTTTCAATTATGTGAATTTTAAAATTGTAACATTTTAATTTATGACTGTTTTACGTCAATGAATGGATTTTTTGATTGAAAATTGGGCAGGCTCGCTGGTTACATAGATAATTGAGTGGTTGACATTATTTTTTTTCATGAGAATCTGCCATATTTCGAAGTCGTCATTACGTAGTTCTAACTTTTGCTATACATTTTTTAGTGGACAAATTTTAGTAATGACGTTGTATTCAACAACTGTATAATAATATTTAAACATAATTTTTTCAGATAAAATTAATGGAAAGGCTGGGCGAAGGGTCATTTGCCGTAGTCAAGCGTGCTGTGTGGACATCAAAAACCAGGCGAAAATTAGATGTTGCTGCCAAAATTTTACGTGATTCAACTCCAGAAATAATTGAGGATTTACAGCGAGAAGTTACGAATATGCAAAAATTGAAACATCCAAATTTAATCGAATTTTATGGAATTGTTTTTTCAAATCCAGCTATGATGGTAAATTTTTAGTTTACGTTGCAGTTGTGACTTCAAATAAGTATAATATAATAGTACCATGATCATTGTTCAATTCATATTAGACTAATGTTTCGATCATTTTCATTGGCCAGTATTTATAATAAATTAGAAGATCTGTCGGTTTTTATTTGGCCTATAGGAACTTGGTTTTAGGTGGTAGAATTTTGTGATGGCGGTGCGTTGATTGATCGTTTAAGGTCGACTGAAAAGCCTGTAGTTCTGGTTTCAACGTTGATTGATTACGCACAACAAATTGCGAAGGTTTGTCTCTGTGATATTCTAAGCTCAGGGAACTCTTAAAAATAGTGTTATGTTATTTTGATAATTAATAGATTGTCATTGATTTCAGGGGATGGCTTATTTGGAATCAAAGAATTGTGTGCATCGTGATCTTGCAGCCCGAAATATTCTGCTAACGAGCCGTGAACGCGTAAGTTGAAACTTAATCTTGATTTTTAGAGAAGTGTAAAGTGAAATCGTCTGTTGATAGTATATCGGCATGCTAGGTATGACCAAGCATCATTGTTTTGACGGAAGCTGACACATTGAATCGTTCACTTTTGCTTAATCTAATAATTATTTGTGCGATTTTCTCATTTAAGAGAAATATGATCTACTAGTTCAGTTTTTTTCAGGTTGCTAAAATTTGTGATTTTGGTTTGATGCGAATACTGGAAAGTAATGAAAGACTTTATGTAATGTCAACGCAGAAGAAAGTGCCGTTTGCATGGTACATTTTCTTGTTATTTTGCTCCTGATATAAAATGTTTCATTTATATGCTAATATTCGAACGAAAATCTCTGTAGAGGTTACTGGAAGTGACCGCGGTTGTGAATAATGATTCCAAGATGTTGAATTACCATTTTTGGAAATAAGACTTAGATTTTTCTATTAAACTGTTGATAATATATCGGCATGCTAAGTATGACCAAATAAGACTTAGATTTTTCTATTAAATCAAAGCATACCATACTAGCTAAAAAAAGGTAGTGTGGTAATGAGGAACAAATCTCTGTCCGACCGTATATTCACATGCCCTAAGCAGGTGTAATATTATATACAATATATTATAATCTTGGTAATGTAGGTTAAATATATTTTTTAGAAATATTCGATCCATTCAATGAAATCATTGCTTTTTAGACGTATATTATATTTTTTAATTTTCGATGAGATTTGTTTTTCTTAACTTCATTTTGCTATGAACGTCACGATCTGTATTCCATTTCTAAGGTATACATTTTTCAGGTGTCCACCAGAATCTCTGAGGTATCGGCAGTTTTCTCATGCTTCCGATGTTTGGTCTTTTGGTGTGACATTATGGGAGTTATTTTCTTATGGTGAAGAACCTTGGGTTGGTCTTCGTGGAGCTGAGGTACCAATGATTATAGTAGAAATAATGATATTTTAAAGAACTGACCCGTACTTTCTTTTTGTACGGATCTGTCGTGTTGTGCAAATTTTCGTATTTGTTGGGGTCTTGGTTTGCATTTTCTTTGCTTTCTTTGGCAAATAAAAGTTGAATAAATTCTCAAAGCTATGGACCAAGCGTGATTTTCAGGTACTCAAGAAATTAGAAGCTGGGGAGCGACTGCTGAAACCGCGAAGATGCTCTGATGAGTTATACGATTTCATTTCGAAATGCTGGTCCTTCGAAACAAATCTAAGGCCAAAATTTAGCGTTTTGAAAGGCGTCCTATTTGAGGTGCTCTGAATTTTTTTATGAAAGGATGTAATGATCTTGGATAACTAACTTTAATGATTGCCGTTTAGTGAAGAACGACATAATTTCATTTTTTTTTGTGCTGAATTTTTTTTACATTTCAGCAGTTTCGAATATCATGGTTAATATCGAAAAATGTAATAAGTAAAATTTTGATCGCAGATATCAATAAATAATGCTTTTTTAATAACTTGTTAGATAATGTTTGCGATTGCTGAGTGTTGCGAAGCTTCTGTTCCATCGCGGGATCTTGACTTGGAGTTGATTATTAATGATCTTGTCATCGTCATTCATAGAGGGTATTACTTTGTTTTTTGTTTTTTAATTTTTTTTTAATTTCTTGTGGTTTTACTTTTTTCGTTTCGCGCATACTTCCAACAATTACGGTAGATATTTTTACGAAGGAGCTACTGATATGCAGAATCAGAATAAGAGAAAAAGCGATAACAAAGTTTTTTTGTTAACTGCTAATTTACATGATATATCGCTATCTTAGCTTGGCTTAAATTATCAAGAACAAATAAAAGTTTTATTTCATTTTAGCGGTTTAATATGGTATGGGCAGAACGTAAGAACACGCAAATTTGGTTCATTCTATCGTTCTTCGGTTCGTGTGCGAAATGAACGTAATGGAGTAAGAAGTGATGAACATGTAATTAATTCTATGCAGCAACAAAACGGAATGGATACTTATATTTCTAAACCAATAAGAGGTATCAATAACTTTTTGTGCAATTTATGGCATTGTTATTCAGCTATTAATCATTCGTCCATCTCTTCTATGCATTATCTTTTTCTGAATGTGAACGGTATGTAGGGTCATTTATCCATGCTGGACATGGGGATATAGACGCGGAGCAGTCTTGGGGTCATCCAGACTACATCGACAACATATATCTGAAAAACCCCATTCTGAGGAAGGAGGAACCAACTATGTAAGTCACTTCACTTAATTAGTGGTGGTGATTTATGCTACTTTTGTTTGTTTCTTAATTTTTTGTGCTGTATTCCAAACTCTGTAATATCTTAACTATCTTTAGTTTTGCATGTTAAATTCTAAAAGTTTTTCACTTTTCAGAAGTGCTCAGAAGCAACATGGGCCAGAAATAATTCCTTCTCTTGTTGACTTGAAGCCACCATCATGGACAGTGAATCAATTCACGAAGAATGGTAATTTTGATACTTTTTATAAGCGTTACCTTCCAGTGTTGTTTGATTCTGACCGAGTACCAGAATTACTGAAACAGTTGATCTTTTTGAAGTGCTTACCGTCGAACAAGCGATTGTTGATTTATTGTCATAAAGTACCAAAGTATTCCAGGCAATGATTCATATATTGATCCTTTTGCTCCATTCAGTGTCTACTCTTTCGACGGTGTGAACGACAACGAATTATGCCAGCCTGGTGATGGTTAGTTAAATTTTTGCTGATAATATAAATATGTACTTGTTAAAAAATTGTGTGTAAATAAATGGAGGAACAAGGTTTAATAGTGTGAAACAGACAGAGGAATTTACATTATCAGTCCTTAGGGTGCATCTATCTGTAACAATTGTTCACTTATCATTCTCCAATGATGCTATGTCCCCAAGCTTGATACCTGCGAAAGTATACATTGCACTACATTACTGGTTTGCTTATGAAGCAATACGAGGCGTGGTTAAAAATGAATGTTCGCAGGAAGATCAGAACTTGTTATTAAATTTAGGCTTGACAAAGATTTCATCTTTAAAATCAAATGTTTACGATGAGCCACCACTGGTAACATGTTCACAGGACATAATGCAGCAATCATCCGTAGGTCAGTTTACTGTTCTTTTTTTGTGAAATTCTGTCCAGTAATAGAGGACTTAAACTCTCACTTGTATTTAACAGTTTGAGGTCTTTAATATGAACACGGTCGATGTTCATATTCTACTTTAATACTGATATTTTTGTATTTCTTAGAGACGCTTTTCCATCAGATCGTGCCAGTCAAATATTTTTCATGAAATCTAATTCGTAACTTATGCATATTTATTTTTTGGTTCGAACATGATGATGAAAATGAAAATGTTTAAGAAAACTGGAAAAGATAGGAACGGAAACGAAACTATTACACGTAAAGAAATTATCCTAATGCAGTTGTAATATCTGCTATTATTCATCATACTACACATTTTCAGCTAACATTTCATCGCAACCAACTACATCAAATTTGAATGTTTCAGGTAATATTTCGCATGATACGTCGATAACTGGCAGAAATGACCGTTTTTATCTGCAGCCTGCGTTGGGAGTAAAAACTGCAGTAGACTCACGTAGGTTTACTTCAAATGGTTGATATTTTATTCTATAGTTTTTCCTCCGATTTTCATATTAGTTTTTTAGAGCTATTTTCGTCATTGCCGCAACCAGTTCTATTAACATCAAACACCTCATCATGGAGGTTTGCGTTCATGTAAATTTATGAGTTTTCTTGAGCATAATTTACTGTAGATGCTAACTGTGCAGTGAATAACAAGTAATCTTTATTATCTATTGCACTGCAATGGTCAGTAGTTTTGCAATACTAACTCTGGTGATTGAAATCATGCAATTTATGCTCATGTTTTATCTGCGTTGACTTGACGACAATTATTTACGGTATTACATGCATGCTTTGTCGGGAAGTATATCGTTAGTTGTACGAAGCCATCTGTAGAGTATTTGACATTCTTCAAGTTTTACTGTCACTTAACGATTTTGTCTTTCAGAATTGAAAATATTTCAAATTGATCATTTTTCAGCCAAATGCATCGTTCATCATTTTCTGGCGCTGATATCGCTACACAACCATCACTGCAATCTCTCACAACTGTGGTACGGGAAATTTCCAGATTGAATTCATTGATTTATTAATGACGAAGTAGTGGTCAGAAATTAAACTGTATCCTGTAAAGAGAATTCGTAAAAATTCTCAAAACTTATAACTTAATTCTGACCAGTTATCGATAAAAATCTGCTCACTCTTATTTACGTCATGGTTAAGAGTGGTCTGTTTGGGTATGGGAAATTGATCTTATCAGTAAAGAATTAGTGGCTAAAAATAAAGTTTGTCTTCAAATAGCTAAACTTATGAAGGTTTCCCTAAAGAAAATTTTTTTATGAGCAGTTGTCTTCTGCTTCCCACTTACCTTCCACATCGTTGCAACGTTTCCAGTTCTCAAGTAATGCGCAAAGTAATAGAGGTATGTACATGATATTTCATTTTAATTATTCGTATAACAAAATTTGTCACGGCCAGCGTGCAAACTAGCTTCTTTTAGTTCTTTTTGTAAAAAATTTCAGCACTTCTTTCAGATTCTTCTAAATTTAATGGAGATGTGCAGGGAACACAGAATTATCAGACATCTTACATAAAAAATGAATTTCAAAGTATGGTTAACAGAAATCATATACGTAACGTAGAAATACTACCACCAAGACCGGAACCACCAAGCTTCAGACAGGTGAACTCAGTTATACCGACAATTATATATCGTGCAACATCGCTGAGCCTTTGAGTGTGACTTCAATAAGTGTGGAGCTGTCTTTATTTATTGTTAAATCAATTTTTATAGGTTGCGCAGAATTGTGCCCACTGGAATTCGAACTCCGTCGTAACAAACATGGTATCGTGTGCTTCTGCTTTGGATGATGTTAATCTGCATAAAAATTCATTAGATTTCATGCATCAAGGAATATCTGCATCTGGTGTTTCCAGTAATCAAGACAGTTTGGACCCTTTCGAAGTGAATTTTTATGGTTTCATTAAATTTTCCCCCAAAAAACAAATCATTTATTATGTTTCGGAATATTTTTTCTAATACTTACAGATTTCAAAATCTGTGAAAGATATTGCCAGTAAAGCAGGATACAGTCAACTGTTTCAAGATCTTTCCACATTCACGAAGGCTGTATGTATTTATCTATTGTCCTAACATTCTAGACTAATTTGCTGCTGTTATTCTTTTGATATTTTTTGTCTTCTGTTTTTATATCCAACCTGCATTATTAGTTCATCGTAAGTGTAGGTGGCCAATTGGGCATTAAGATATTGAAAGAAAGAAAGTGATATGTACAGACGAGCAAGTTTCCAACCTGATTTCTCGTTTTTACTCTTGCTGAACTATTATGTTTTTTTGCAGTTTGTATGATTGTATATCACAGTATTGTATTATTCAGTAGTTTGAAAACTGTTATTTTTTTTCTGTAAAACACCATTCGTTAGTCTTACAGTTCTTTTTATTTCACGTATTCGTTTTATTGAATTTACAGCTGACATATTTTCAGGTTTCATCTAGTTTGCTGAATACCAACAATGAAAATGAAGTGCCGAAGCAATCAACAGTGTTTCTTAACAGTGAACGATCATTGAACGACAGCTTTCTTTCACCATTATTACCAGGATCGTCCAAATCTCTCCATGATATACAAGTCGAAACTTTTAGAGAAAAATTTTTTATTTTTTTTTGGTAATTTAAGTTCAAAAAAATAATTGTAATACCAAAATATTCTTTTGATACGAATATATTCCTCTTTACTAAAGTAAGACTATATGTCAAGTCGATTTATCCCAAAATGTAGTGTTGAATGTGGATATGAAATGAAGTCCAGTCATCAAGTTCTGTTACAAAAATCGAATTTCAGACATGCTACTATTGGCAACCCGGTCCTGCTGGGCAATCTGTGTCTCAGCAACCTGCCCTATCATCAACATATGGAAGCATCCCTGCTTTATATAACGACTCTCATAGTTTGTTTTCGATTCTCTCCTTATCCTAATGCGTTATTGCTCATGATTTTAGCCAGAGGTATAAAGAACTGATCGATCATGTTTTAATAATTTGCAAAGCTTTACGGTATATCATGCATCGTGAAGAATAATCCTTTTTAGTGAAAATTCTATAAGTTGCTACAGTGAAGTTGTTTGGATTGCATTTGGTTGAAGTTAGTTTTCAGATCAATTTAAAGAAAGAAGAAAATAATTTACGGGATCAATCTTTACAGTAATTAGTTTTTACTGATTTAAACTATTTATTTGTTTACATTTTTGAAATAACATTTGTTTTAGGCATCGGATTTAATTTGAATAAACCAGTGACGAATGGAATATCTCTTCCTTCACGACATGCGGTTAGCAGTTCTATTGCAAATTTTTCGAAGCAGAAAAGTTCTTACGTAAGGCTGTCTTTTTGGGTTTTCCCTTTCATATTTTCAGTAAGAGTGTTTTAATGAGTATATGAATCTGATTTTGTTATAGTTTACCCGGATATAATTTGCATGATAAGCTGAAGAGTTGAGTTTAACTTTCTTGAAGTTCCTAACAGGGGATGGTAAATAGATTAGGTTGTTAAAAGATATTATGAAATAGTGCAGAATGATGGTAAGAAATCGTTTTAGTGTAGAATGAGGGTAAAAAATCCTATTGGATTTATTTAACTTTAATAAAGTTTTGTTTCAGTTAAGTGATGAAATTTTGGGTATGTTCGACCCATTAGTTGCGGAACGGATAACCCCTGCTTCAAATAACGCGGCTCCATTGGTTCCGAATTCTGATCGCGTTAGCGCTGTTTTAACAAAGGCGGCTTTTGCAGAGTAAGTAAATGGTTCTAATGAGGGAAATGTTTCCTTCTTCTAAAAGGTCTTTCGTCCCCAGGTTTAAAGTAATCAGGCTCTATGTTATGGGGTAGCCCTAAGTGTGGAAGTAGATGCTTGCGGCTAGAACGAGTCATCAAATTACTTTGGGATCACTTTAACTGACGTTTGCATTACTAGCTATATAGCGCTATTAGACGTTCCGAATGCTTTTGAAGTTTGCATAACAAATTATTATTCGTTCAACTTAATTTTATGTTTGGCTAGAACTGTCGTATAGATTCAAAATCTGTAAACGCTTCTATTTGAATCTATCACTAGTTAGACCTAATATTTGTTCAAGTGTTTTTTTCTTTTTTCGCAGCAGACAACGATGTGCTAGAAAATTGCACCTATTTAACAATAACGTTGAAAAAGCCGTGAATGAACTGAAAATCGAGGAATTGTTATCGATGGGTGTAGCGAAAGATAGAGGTCAGGCAATTAGCGCATTAGAAGATTGCAGATGGGATCTTAATGCAGCAGCAGCGGCATTAATATCCTGACCAACAACATTCGCGACACTATTGCCTACAGTAAGGATGTTATCAGAATTGTAGAGATTTTTCATACTTTCTACTGTTTGATCTAAAGATTATTTATGAAATTTGCTATATTTTGACGAGCTTTCAATAGATTCAGCCACGTGTTTCTCGTGACAGCGATTTGAATCATAACTTCCAAATCTGTGTTGTTTATCGTAATCTCCTAGTATTGTTTAACTTACCTATTTATTATAATGCCTAGAGATGTTTCCACTTTTCATTTGATGGATTTAATTTCTTTCGAGCTTTTGTCTTATTTGAGTTTTGTTTCACGAAAAGCAAAGTTATTCTGTGGAATTCAGTTTTCAAAAAGGCATAAGAATTATAATCGGCGAAGAGCTTATTTTGGCATACAGGCGTTTAATAGAATCGGAATATTCATCATTTCGAAAATAATAAACTTTTAGCGATTTTAGGAAATTTTATAATAGAATTTGGCAAAAAATTTTCATTTGCTTAATGTAAATGTTTGAACGGTTCCTTTAATATTATGTTTCCATAGTAATCATTCGTTTCCTTCCAACTTTCTCGAAGTTGTTTCAATGCATAATTTGCTTTTCAATATTCCATGCTGACTACTTACGGCTATACATTTTTTAATTCAATTAAGCTTTTTACTTGTATTGTTCTGTTATCGTGTAGATTTTTTATTGCATAATACTCAACTGCTTTGATTACTTAGCTGTAACAAACGATCTGTAACAAACGATCAACATAGATTCATTATAAGCTGTACCCATCTCTTTTCATAGCTTTCTTTCTTTAATATTTCAGGTAAAGAGCGGATGTAATGAGCAGGCTACGAAATTTAGTAATTCATGTTTAAATTTCCTAAAAAAAAAAATGCAAATTAAATTCAAACTTTTTCAAAATCTTTTTAAAAACTTTAGAGAAATTCCGCAATGGTCGATTAGAAATGTGAGAAATGCAATGTTGCGATAAGTAATGCTTTTTTTTCACCACCGTATTCATCGGCTTGAGTAATCTCATCACTTTATTTGTAGTGTTTTCATTTTCATGACTTTTTTTCATGTTTTTGTCATTCCTATTTGTTCACTAACTTATTTGTAGTATATTTGTTTTGGTAAGGATGACCTTTTAAGCAAACTTTTAGATCATTTTCTGTAAACCACAGGTTCGTTATATTCGTTTAGCCAACATCTTATGGTTTATCTAAATGAAAACATATAGGTATTTTTTGTTTGCTTTCATGAAAATTTCAGGTATTTTTAACCTGCATATTTGTTGTGCCAGTAATTGTAAAGCCCACATTGCTTTCGCTGTTTGTTTCTAAGCAGTTGAAAAGAATGTAACGTAAGTTTCTGCTATAAATCGTTACAATGCAATAATACACTTTGTGGCACTTATTTGCGAACTTCGTCTTTCCTGTGCAGACTTTCTTATTTCATTCAGTGAATTTGTATGAAAATTAAAAAATGTTTTGTTATACAGAATACTTCAGGAATATATGAACAGTGTACTGCACAAAATCAATTGGTAAAAACTTTATTCTAATTCCACGATTTGCTAAGGCTTGTAGTAGATGTATCAATGCTATTTTTGATATTCATGCCAGATAACACTTATTGCTAAAGTTGCTTTGTACCAAGACCTCTGTACAGAAAATAGATACTTCTGTTAAGAGTTGTCGAATACGTGATGAAGGATATCTGGATACAGATATAAATACTGCCTATCTTCCTGCAGACAGTGTGACTTTTCCGCAGTGTAACGCACGTAAGCAATATGTATGCAGATAATGCTGTGTAACGCACGTAAGCGAAAATTGTTGTAGAGTGAACAAGCGAAAACCTCAAACTTGGGTAATTAAACCTTTATTATGAAAACAAATCGTACAAGGAACGTAATATGCAGATATCAATACTGCCTATCTTGCAGTAGACAATGTCTGAAAAAATAAAGGATACGTTAAGAGACAGTAAAAAAAACGCAATTATAACGAACCAAATCCCAACGCCACCGGTTAAATTTCAAATAACGTGAATGAATGGCTGAGTAGGAAAGTGGGGGTATTTAGATACCAAAAGTGGGGGAAGATTTTGTGTGTGTGGAAGAGGGTGGGTATAACCATAAAATCCTCATACTCTTTTGAAGATATATCTGGCCCTTCTGTGTGTATTTTTTTTCTATGTTATCATCAATTATCGTATTATAGTACATTTCAGGTCCGGTTTTTTTTTTAGTATGATGTCGCTCGAATCGTTGAGCGATCTAATAGAACGGATAGAAAGAACCGAGACTATTCCTGCAAAGCGTCATTTCCCATGTATTGGAAAATATGAAACAGTCTACAACTACAAGGCTGAGTCACGTTTATGCAGGGTATGAACAAAACCCAACTAAGTTTACGCTGTCTGACAAAATCCGTGGTTGAAAAAAAGAATCTTGTAGAAATCCTCAGATAAAATATTGGCAGAACTCTTTGATATCGAGGTACGTGGTCAAGAAGAACTGGTAGTACCGTCTTATATTCGTGATGGCGCTCTTAATTCGGTGTTGCTGGTCTGCTTGAAAAGCGTCCGATATGCATCGAATTCAGACAAGAGACCACTGACCGCAAAGGGGCTGCTGATTCTACCGTGCACGACAATGGCTAATGGCTATTTAGCTTGGCGTGAAGAAAGCACAAACTCAGAGGTCGCTATGAGTCTTGAGGCTATCCAGTGTGAGTTTGTGTCATCTGCTGAAATCCAGTAGAAACTAGCTGCCCAGAAATTAACTGGTCGTGGGTTCACTTGTGCAGCTCAATATGTCCTCCTTGTCAACAAGATGAAATCGAATGAAACGATTGAAGCGCTGTGACGAATTACTGCAACTTATAAAAATGAATTGAATGCATTACTTGATCTTGCACAATGGCTAAAAGAGGATCATGTTCAGTACTTGTATGCTTTCTATAACGGGATCCCTCAATAGTATGGGTGTAAGACTTACGAACATTTAGCAGCAGTTGCATACAAAGCTCTGAATCTCCGTGTTTGTTTTAGTCAATGCTGTAACGATCTGCGAATCAACCAAGAGATCATTGCATGAGCTTAAATCGTGACTACTCAAAGAATTAATCTCTGATCTTCAAATGTCCTTTGCTTAATGTCTACAAGTACCGTCAATCTATTCCTACAAGATCCGCCCCCTAAACCAATATCCATTCAATCCTACATTGCTAATACAATCGTTTTCTTCCCCACTCTCCAACCCAGGATCGCTTTCAACCCTTCCCATGGTTAACTAACGGTCCCCAATCATCACATTGCATTATATCATCCGCAACAACCACTCGGGTGGCTGCTTCTTCCTACTTTTTTCTCTTTTTACATTGTTAGTTATTCATCTATTATATATATCATTCGTCTATTACGCTTTTGCTATTTCACTTCATATTCAACGTGTTGTTAATTACGTTCTTGTGTTTTCTTAATGAAGGTTTAATTACACAAGTTTGTGAGCTTTCCCGCAACAAAGTACAATACCTGCGCTACCCAAACCACGACCAACAACCTACCACAACAAATGCTGCTGATAATAACTTCACCCAGGAATTTTTCTGTTCCCGTCTGGTTTTTTTAAAATTATCAATCGATATGCCATCTAATTTTTAATGCTTCCGTTGCATTTCAGGCAGTAGAACATGTAAAAGTTATCGAATATGTTTAGTTAAGGACTGGAAATAGCGGAGAAAGAAAGGCAAGCCATATTGTTCGAAAAAAAGCTAGCATCTCAATTGTGACACAGGTACGGTGAACTTTTAAGGTTGTCAGACATTCATTATTGTCAGAATTGTCAGATTACTTTCAGAATCTTAAAGTTGTCAGTGTGACAGGTTCCCAGCTTAACACATGTTAATAATAAGTACTTAAATGATAAATAAGTATAAGGAAGTTCAGCAGGCATCGTTTTCTATTTAGTAATTTTGATTTTTTTTTCTTTTGAAATTGCAAAAAATTGAAGTCTTTGTTGATATCATTGTAAACAAATGCACTTGCAGAACAGGTTGTTTCATTATTTTTTTCAGTGAAGATTTATTTGTTGTGAAGAAATGAAAGAATAAAATGTTAGACAAATTCTTCGGACTCTCGCCGTCGTCATTATTGTTCCTGCAGTTTCAATGGTGAAAAAAGTTTTAAAAATATCAAATGTTACATAGAAATAATGAGAAAGATAAGTAAATTTTCAACTTCTGTCTTCTCTTTTTTCCTTCAGGTTTTTTCTGTAAATTTTTGGTGATCCATTTTTTGTTTTGAGTAATTTTGAAAATTCCGAACTTAAAATAATTAAATTAAAACCTTTCCTTGGTGAATTTAACATTTCAAAGAATGTTAATATTATTCACACATAATCGATTTCTTTTTTTCCTTATTTAAAAAAACAAAAGAAAAAGATTTTTAATTAAAAAAACAAGAAGCTTTTTTTTCGTTTTAATATTACTGTAATATTAAAGAGTGGAATTTTTTTTTAATACTACGATTCATTGTAATATAAGCTCAACTGATTTTTCCTGAAATACATTATAGCAATTTGTCTAAAATAATATAAAATAAATTTTAAATTATGAAATTTTTTGGTTACATTTTCTAAGTTATTCCTGATTTTGTTCAATTTTAAATTATCATTAGCTTGCATCGCCAAAACTGCAATTTCATCTAATATGTCGGTCATTTTTATTAGTCAGAATTAGGACAAAGGAAAAAGGTTACTTAGTCAATTTCTTACCTCATTTTTCCATTGCAAAAAATTTCATACTTTAATATTTATTTATCAATTAGTGACAAAAAAATTATGTAAGAATTAAAGGAGAAAATTTTGTTTAATGATTTCCTGTTCATTAAAACTACTAAGCAGAAAATTTCAATTAAAACCACTTCCGTACTACAGTATCCATCTATCAGTGGTTGGATACTGTAGCAGTAATAACGGTTTTAATCGTAATTTTTCAGGTTATAATCAGAAATCAAAAAGTTCGGATAATCAATATTAGTGAAATTGTTGCAAAGGGATGTCAAATGTCGAACTTGACTTGCAAGCACCACGGGAATCATCATGTCCACCAGAACAATCTCCGAGGCTGAGCCCCACTGCCAGAGGAATGAAGAAAGCCGAACAAACATTAGACATTCAAACTGTTGGATCTGATATGATTGGCATAGTACTTCAATATTCATCTTTTCAAAAAAAATTTATAAAACAAGAAAACTGGAACAACTAAAAATTAAATCAAATTCCATGCATCATTTAAACTTTTCAAATATTTCACAGCTAAAAAATTTTAATTGCTCCTAATTGGATTGAAATAATTCCTATGTAAATAATCATTTTTTAATTTTTTCCTGGTTTTTTGCAGCAATTTTGATTTTATTGAAATAATTTGGATCATTATTACTTTAGGATCAAAGATTAGGATTTCAAGAGTGGCTGTATTTGACGTTGGACCGTGAATGTACGCCAGTACTTTACGTTTATTTTGCCGGTATTGCCATACTTGCTGTTATTTCTGCGGGTATCGTTGTTATCGTTGGTTTACAATGTAATTGGAATTTTCTTGCCGTTAATTGAAAATTTTTCTAATTAAAAACGATTTTTATATCATCTGATAAAAAAATTTGCTAATTTTTCCAAAAATTCTAAATACAACAAAATATAATGTAAGCAAACATGAATAACAACGTGGCCATAAAACGTAACTACAAACGTATCAACTTCAAAAACATCTATGCAATTCGAGCAGATTGCATGTTCGTTGCGTTTATTTTCTGAATCAGAAGTGAAATAGCATTTTTTTTCTTTTTTTCCTCCTAATATATTACTACCCAATATATGGGAATAGTGACAAACTGCACGCTGAAAATGTAGTCATTTTGTTACTCAAAGTTATTAAAAGTGACATTTAAAGTTTCAACATTCGACAAATAGAATGATAAATCTGTTCAATCTTATTCCAATAGGGCTGTGTATGGATAATGTAAAGACAAAATGGTCGCAACCATTTGGAAAATATTCTTGTTGACAGTTCTATTGTTTTTTTATTGTAATTAGATTTTGTTGAACGGGAAGATGCAACGCAATCAGCGTTGTAAAACTGTTTTGTAATTAAATTTAATTGAAAATTTGTTTAATATTTGCAACTTCCATTGAACGAATACGACAAAATGTTTTTCCTTACATCAGACGTACTTCATTGATATCAGCATTATCATTGCTAGCTATTGTTATCATGATTTACAATATCATTACTAATAGCCGTTATTTGCTATTATTCTAACTATTATTTTGCATTGATTTACTGCTGTATTTATCACTGATTTTTGCCATAATTTTAATCATTATTACCATAATCGCTATTAGTATTATTATTATTCAACAATTTCGTTACCATTCTTACGATTGTTTTATATTGTTGGAGCTTCTGCTATAGCCATTTTCAAGTGTTTTTCACTGTCATTTCGACCATTATTATTATCATCAACATGCATAAATATTATCATCATAATTATTAAATGTCATTATACATAATTTTACTATTGTTAATATCACACTAATATTATTATAGCAATGCTACATTTATTCGCCAATACATCCATTATTGTTATTTTAGGAGTATTGGCAAAATTATTAAAATTATTTCAGTTCAATTAGTAAATCTTCCTTGCAAGGATGAAACAAATGAAATAGCAATTCGGTTAATTCAAAGTAAAATGATACAATCATCTTTCTCGATAGCAAAATTCAACAATTTTGTTCGGTCTGAAATCTTTATTTTTGAAATTGATTAAAAAGGATTAATTGCATTAATACATCTATAGTATCCGAAGTTGTCTTCCAGAATCACTCGTACGATGGAGCAAATTTCGGTGAAAGTTGGCCGTAAAGTTGGATCACATTGCCAGCATTGAAGCATTAATGTATATCTAAAAATTATTCCAACGTTTTAATGGAATTAATTATGAAGAGTGAATTAATTGAGACAAATGTTCCTTCAGCAAGGGCACCGAAGTTTCATGTCAATTAAAATTAATTAATACAACAGTTGCAAGAATAGGTGATTCTCCCTAACCACTTAATACTTTTTTCAAACATGCCACAGTGATGAATTTGTTGAAGATGCTCGTATACTATCACAAATATTCGTTCATAGCAAGAGAGGAAATATTATTTAAAATTGTGAAAAAATAAATATTGCTAAGATTGTTAAAATAGTGCAGGATTATTGGAAGAAAACAGTCCAATTTATTCACTCATTGCCGAAATTGGCAAAGACTGCCGAAAAAAAGCTAACAAATGATAAAATCTCTGTGATCAAGGTTTGTTTAAATTAAATCAATCAACCAGACGCATTTCAACTTTTTACATTTACCTAATCTTTGTCATAAATGATAATTAAGATTCGGCAAATTTCAGTGAATTCCATCATTGAATAAATTTGATTGTTTTATGAAAGAATATTCCACCGAATATCTTCTGAATTATAAAAAATTTCAATAAAATTACGAAAAAGAACTGAAACGAACACATTGACCGGACAACAGTGAGGTTGAGAAAGACGAGCGCCTGAATTTAAAAAATCTAAAATCTCGTTTTTTTGCAGAAATGCATACGGTTCTTCGCCAAAGGAAAATATCTCATAAAGTAGCACTCCATAAGACCAACTGAAAATTGAAATAAACAATTTTATGCGAGGAATTTGCAAGATTTTTTAAATTATTCATTGTAGAAAGTTAATTGCTAAAAGAATTTACATGTTTATAATTTTGGACTTGAATCAATAAAATTATTGTCTGACAAAGTGGTGATTCATGAAGAACCAACCTAAATTACAGGTAGCATATTTTCTTGAATTATAATTTTTGGGTTCATAAATATTTAAAAGTGCAAAAAAGTACAAAGAATCTATTGGTATAATCTAATTTTTGCAGAAAATTTCCAAATAAGTTAATTTTAAATTTTTGAAAAAATTAAGAACAACTCCATCACATACACATCAGTTTTAATTGAGTATTCGTAGGATCGTAATGATTCTGGCGCCATCCATTTCAGTGGTAACTTCCTACCGTAATCAGTGCAAATAAATGAATCAGAAGAACGGCATAAACTAAAATCAGCTATCTGGAAAAAAGTAGTATTAAGCAAAATTTTATTCGGTTTGTGAATTCAGAAATCTGAACAACCCAAAAGAACTTAGCATCAAATTTTTGTTTCCTTATCTGATAAATTATTTTAGTATACGTTCTAAATCTCGATCAATGAACATTGACAATTTTGTTGATGACAATGGCTGTCGCCGAAATGGCGATGATAGAATCAAAAGGTCAACAGGCGCCAAACATGCCAAATCTAATATGCTCTCCCGCCCGACTACAGGTCAAACACAATGTGTCGCCATCTGATTGGCCCACGCCAATGGA
>JABVXS010000884.1:0-21626 GCA_013365335.1 Madathamugadia hiepei | reverse complement strand
CAGGGTCTGCTTCTGTGGTAGCATTTTCTTCTTACATCCGGCTCCATAGATGCATGTTGTTGTTGTGTTCCATTTCCCTTGTTATTTTGTTTGGGACTCAGGGCAATTACTTCTTGTCCAATCCATTCAGGTGGCGTAGAATTCTTCTTTCATACGACCATTGTCGGAGATTGTTGAGCCAAGGTATTTCAAACTGTTGCACCTCATTCTTTTTGCGATTATCCTTGCCCGACCGACCCGTCGCAAAGGTCTGTCGTCGGAAGCTACTCTCAAACCGTAACTCTGAATATTTCATTATTTCTTCAAACCACCATCACTTTGTTCATTCCAGTTCTATCGGTTTCTGCTTCTGCTCAATTCCTGCACTCTCTTCTACTCTCAGGTACTGTACGAGAAGAAATAAACCCTTATATGTTTACTTAATTAATTATTCTTCTACATAATTTTAATATTAACTTACTATATATAATTACGACGGAGTCGAAGGAGAAGTAATTATATATATATTATTTATCCTTATTTAATTATTTCATTTACATAATTATGTACATGCTTTATATACAGATGACTACGTAGAATAGTAGTTATATATATATGTATATTCTAGATATACATATAGAGGACTACGCATATCCTAAATGGTTATAGTAATATTCACATAAAAGTTTACATAGTGAGTCTTTTAATGCCCTCACTCTCTGTCTCATTGTGGCCTGAGACTTCTTATTGTCTACTACTCTGTCTCTCTAGTATTCACACTTTCACTAACAACGTTGTGCTGGTGCGAAGGAAATGAGCAGTCTCGGCAGGTTTCTCCTGTTACCGGGTTGTTGGTATGGTCCTTAGCTCGACCTTTGCTTCCCAGCTCGTTCCTGCGAGGGTTTCTTGTGACCTTAGGTCACCCGGAACATTCCGATTTATACATTCCGTTTTCTGCGCTTTGTTTTCGTTGTTATGTTGAATTTGCAGTGATATAAATCGACAGTTACGATTTGAAGTTGAAGTATTGATTGGCAGTGAAATGACGGGAACTGAAGGAACGGAGAAGAGACTTAGTAAGAAGTAAGTGATTCTTCATTGGAACTGTCAGATTAGTGAAGTGACACAAATTCGGGTGCCATTCTATGGTACTGTTAAGATAACAACAGCTGATGTTGCTCTTACTGTTTGACAAATGATCGCAAACATTGTTCGGCATATTCAAGTAAAACGGCCTAGTTTCTCGCGGTCATTGTTACAATACGTCAGTGGTTCAAACGTCAATTTGAAACGATGCAAAAGGTATATAATGATGAATGTGTCTCAGGTCCGCTTCAGCTTGAGTAGAGGAGCTTTTTAGCTAAATATTCTTGGAATCATCCTGGGAACACGTAGACATTTTAGCTATCGACTTCATTTCAGTTTAAATTTATTTGTGTAGCTGTAGTTCTGATTCTCAGTGAGCAAAAACGACAGCTAAAAGCGCAACAGAAACTGAAAGAAAAAGCAGAGAAAGAATTACAACGAGCTGCTGCGGCTGTTGCGACAGCTGAAAAAACCAAACAAGATGGAAAGATGGTCGATCCATCAGACCCTGAGGTTGGTCGGTCACGAATTACAAGCTACTGAATATTTCGATATTGATGACATGGCTACAGGCAAAATGAATTCTTACTCTTTCCGTTCATGGAATTAGTGTCTGTGTTTTAGGAATATTTCAAATTGCGAACATCTTTAATCGATGAACTTCGGAAAAAAGGCTCTAATCCATATCCTCACAAATTTCACGTTTCTATATCATTGGCAAATTTTATCGAAAAGTATGATTACTTGGAGAAAGACGTCATATTGAAAGATTCTGTCCAAAGCATAGCAGGTGGTTGTTTTCGATTGATTATGTTTCTCTGTTGCTTTATTTTTTTCTAATTTGTCATTTTAATGAAAATATTCGAAAGAATACTCGACACGTCGCATAAGGTAAATTGTCGAACTCAGTGTCAACCAAGCTGGATTTGTTAAGAAATGTGGAACTACTAACGCTATACATGCCATCCCACTGTTACTTGGAAAACATGGCGAAAAATAGAAAACCAGTGCACATAGCATCACTCGATCTCGAGAAAGCCCTCGACAAACTCCCACGCAAACTTATCTGGTATGCATTACGTCAACATAAGAGTCCCAGAAGAAATCATTCCATGGATACAACTACTATACGAAAAACTAGTTAGTAAAGTATTATCAATATCCGGAAAATCCGAGAATTTCCAATGAATAACGGAGTACGTCAAGGTTCAGCATTGTCCCCCACTCTTCATCCTGACGATGAATTCCATCATCCATGACTTACAGAAGCCAGCGCCATGAACCTTACTATATGCAGACGACATCCTGCTGGCCGCAGGTACAAAACCGAACTCGAAACAACAACCACGGAACTGGTACAATCGCCTCGTAGAGTTCGGATTACAATTAAATATCAAGAAGACCCTATGTATGACGACCGAACCGAATGAGCAAAGCACGATCTAAATTAATGACAAGATACAAGAGCATCAAATACCTTGGCTCAACAATATCCAGTGATGATGTATGAACAAAGAAATCAACGCGAGAATAGCTGCCGCCTGGACGAAATGGTGAAGTACAACAGGATTCACTTGCGATAGGAGGATGAATGATCGTCTCAAGTCCAAAATATACAGAACTGTCATCTGTCCAGTGGCTATATATGGAGCCCAATTCTGCCCAATAACAAGTTGTATGGAACACAAACTAACATCTATGGACATGAAATGCTACGATGGATGTCGAAGATAACAAGGTTGGAACATGTAACGAATGACGACATTCGATCTCGATACGGAATAGCTCTCATCACTGACAAACTCCGAGAGTTGCGCCTCAAATGGTATGGTCACTCGCTACAAGTCGATGCACAGAAGCTCCCCAAGATAGGGCTTCAAATAGAAGTAGAAGGTAAACGACCTCGAGGAAGACCAAGACAACGGCAGCAAGACACGTTAACTCAAGACCTAAGAATTGCTGGATTGACAACTGACATAGCACAGAACCGAGTCGTATGGAGACAACGCTCCAAAGTAATGGACCCTACAACCAAGTAAGACAAATGCTAACATGAAAAAAATATTTGTCATTTTCAGGGAGAATATTTTCAAAACGTGAATCGGGAGGAAAATTAATTTTTTATGATCTTCATGGAGAAGGGACTCATCTTCAAGTGCTTGCAAATGCTAGGTTTGTTTGCATTTCCATTTGATATTGATGTAATATACTCCATGTGCCGTAGGTTTTAGACTGATTTGCATTCAAAATTTGCAGGTTTCATAGCAGTGATGAACCCTTTGAAGTTGTTCATGATCGAATCAAACGTGGAGATATTATCGGTGTGAACGGTTATCCAGGAAGGTCCAAGACTGGTGAGCTTAGCATTTTACCGTACGAGGTAAATATTGGAAATTGTTTTGCTATGCTTAATTTATTTCAAACGACATTATCTTGATCACTAGAGGCTAAATTTTATTCAAGCCAAAACTAGTTCCTTTTTAAATAACACTGTAATTTTTACATGCTCATAGTACGTTTCAGATCGTTCAGCTCACACCATGTTTGCACATGCTACCAGGCTCACACTTCGGTTTAAAAAATCAGGAGACCAGGTAAATCGTGAAATGTTGTGTATTACCAGTGAAACTGTACATGTTCGAGTATTTCGAACAATTTATGGTTTTTTCTACCCATGCTTATTGAAGAACCAATGTCGTTCCCATATGTTAATTGATATAACGACTTTATTCTATTTGTTTTCTTGAAATCAAAAAATCGAATATTACAGATATCGAATGCGTTATCTTGACTTGCTTGTGAATCCTGACGTCAAGAATAAATTCGTGACTCGATCAAGGATGATCAGTTTTTTAAGACATTACCTTGATAATTTAGGCTTCTTAGAGGTAGGTAGTCAAATGAATGGCGAAACATGTTTTACAAGCTTTTATTTCTGAAGCAGAACAACTCATTTTTTTCAAAGCTATTCAGTTTTACATGTTTTCGATGTTTCGGATTATGGGGAAATTAGTGTTGTAATACAACTTCATATGTTTAGGTTGAAACACCAATGATGAATGTTATAGCTGGTGGTGCTACAGCTAAACCGTTTATCACACATCACAATGACCTCAATATGGACCTATACCTTCGTGTAGCTCCTGAATTATATTTAAAGGTATTTCGTGTTGTAACCAAAGTTTATTTCGGTCTTTTTCATAGTAATCTATTTATTTATTTTTTCTGACTTTTGTCCAGTTTAATAATATATACAAGCCTTTCAATGTTTACTTATTCAAACTTCAGATGTTGGTAGTCGGCGGTATTGACCGTGTGTATGAAATAGGACGAATATTCCGTAATGAAGGAATCGACCAAACTCATAATCCAGAATTTACATCATGCGAATTTTACATGGCTTATGCGGACTATGAAGACCTCATGAAAATAACTGAGGACATGCTTTCGAGTAATTCAATATTTATGTATTTTAATATTTGCACTTTATTTATGGGTCATATTTCGCCGTTATAATAAATGGCTGCAGTTAAGGATGCTCAATGCTTACCAAAAACCTTCATCTGTACTGGGTGTTACTCTTAATTTGAGCCATTTTATAGAATTGGTTTATGCTCTACGTGGTACTTACAAAATCCAGTATCATCCAAATGGTAGAGACGATGATACTGTGTATGAAGTAAACTTTACTTTTTTGACAATTTTTTTACTCTATATGATGAAATTAATGCTGTCTGTATCACTTGGTTCGAATTAATTATATTACAATTTTTAAAAATATGTTTTAACACTAGCTTGCACTGTTATGTTCGGGTACTAAGAAGTAGAAAATCAGATTTACTAAAATTTCCAAGGTTGATTTCACACCACCATTTCGACGGGTTGACATTTACGATGGGTTGCAAGAAAAACTTGGTGTACAATTTCCTGCAGCTGACACTCTTGGAACGGATGGTGTGTTCCCTTGCATATTTTTTGTTACTTTCCTGGAAGATAGATTTACTTCATCACTCCGAAATTTTTTTATTTTCAGAGGCTAACATATTTTTTGACAAGTTAGCGGTGGAAAATAATGTGGAGTGTGCAACACCGAGGACAACAGCAAGACTGCTAGATAAGGTTCTTTCATTAGCATAAAACTGCACAGCTTCTTGTAACATCTATATGGCGTGCAAATGATAATGGGCATCATTTTTAACGAAATGGCTGTTTAATTACAGTTATTGAAACAGTTGTAATTGTGTAACTGGAAAACAGCATGTAGTCCAAGTAATAAATCTACTCAGAACTTCGAAATCATAGACATTACTAGTTCCTTCAGTTTTGGTTAAATAGTTGATTAATTTGATTCAAATTAGCTGCATCCGTTCAGATAACTTCAGATTCGATGCCATGTTCTATGTTCTTTTCTATGACAGCCAAGAAATTATTTTAGTTAGTCGGTGAGTTTTTGGAACCAACATTCATATCACCAACTTTCCTCACTGGACATCCGCAGATAATGTCGCCTTTAGCGAAATGGCACCGTTCGATGCCTGGCTTAACGGAAAGATTTGAATTGTTTGCAGTCACCAAAGAAATCGTTAACGCTTATACGGAATTGAATGACCCACTAACTCAACGACTTCGTTTTGAAGAGCAAGCAAAAGTACCATTTTAAAATTAAGCTTTAAATGTCTCGTGATTTTTTCTGAAATTGCGCTCGATGAAAATAATAGTTTCCTCGGATTTTTGAATGTCACCTATTTTGCAGTCATGAAAGCATTGCCCCCAAATGTTCTTAATGTTGAGTTAAAAAACCAGAAATATGATTGACGTGAATAGACGTCATGATGAGCGCTCATTACTTTTTCTGAATATGGTAAATATTGCAGCAAAAGCAAGCTGGTGATGACGAAGCACAAATTATCGACGAGAATTTCTGCACAGCATTGGAGTATGGTTTGCCACCAACTGCGGGATGGGGTATTGGTATCGACCGTTTGACGATGATCTTAACTGACAGCAATAATATCAAAGTACGCTAATCTTTTTTTTGTTCTTGTTTTGTTTTTTTTGAAACATAGAATATTATTCTTTAAATCATAGTAAAGTAG
This sequence comes from Madathamugadia hiepei, assembly GCA_013365335.1. Taxonomy (NCBI): domain Eukaryota; kingdom Metazoa; phylum Nematoda; class Chromadorea; order Rhabditida; family Onchocercidae; genus Madathamugadia; species Madathamugadia hiepei. Next base: position 15,465 of record JABVXS010000884.1, on the reverse strand, counting down.
GACTCTTTCAAACAGTTTACTGAGATAATTTTAAATTTGAGTTTTCCAAAACAGAGATCAGATTCTTTGTAAAAAGTCATTTTCCACAGTGTTTGAGCCGAAAATTTTGAGTGAAATCGGAAGTGATGCTGTGTGGAAAAAGGACTTTTTGTGCCGATGTTTTGTTTTTGAAGAGAATTCGGAATCTGGTAATTCTATAAAAATGTTTATATTTTCAGGAAGTTTTGTTTTTCCCAGCAATGAGGCCCGATGAAAAGGCAACAAATCTTAAGGAGAAAGAAGGTGATGAGTGACGTGACAGCTGGAAAATTTATGTTCTATTTATAACTGAGGGGTTACTGCGGTCTGTTTCAGCTATGAAGCTGTTGAAAAAGACCATAAATTAATGTAGGAATATTGCTACAGTATTCTGTTGTTGATCGTTTTTAATGAAATGAAATTTTTAACATGAGTCTGGATAAAAATAGTCCACACATGCATGAACAATGGTAACCAAACAGCGATGAATTTGAATGCAAAAATAAAATTGGAAGAGTTTGAACACTCAATGATTTCTCGAAAAAATTTTGGAAAAGTTCAGTTTATATTAATTTTATCAAAATTTAGTTTAATGCTACAAACATTAATTTTATTCTTCTGTTTGTTATTGAAATTTTAGTTTTAGGCGGATAATGTATCTGTATTCCTTGTTACCTTTCCAGATTCCAGCTGATACTGTTTCGATTTGAGAAATATTTTAAAACGCAGTCGAGCATGTTAAACTAGAAGCGCTTTTCTTGGACTAAGGTGAAAAGGTGGATAAAGAATAGAGAATAAAAAAATCTTATCAGGAATCGTGATAAGAAACTTCTAGGGACTTTCAAACTTTTCAAAAAGATATATTTCATGCCATTCCTTTCTCCTACTGCAAAACGCTGATTAGGGCTTTATCCTAGGCGCTAAATGGACTGTATATTGTACGGCTGAGTAGAATATTGTTCTATATATCCTGAAATATTAAGTATTGTATATATTTAAATATTCTATTTTATTATAATATCGTTCTATATATATTTTATAATATTAATATCTGAGTAGTGTATTGTTCCTTTTCAAGCACTTTTCTGAGTACTGAGTACTTACGGTTGAACTGTACATGCCAAATTCGAAGTCACGTTGTGAGCAGAGTTCCAAGTTGTTGCCAGGCATTACCAAAAGAAAACTAGCGGTGCACTACGTTTAAAATACTAGAAAAACTGACTTTCGATATGCTATTGAACCCTGAGCTTTTCTACGATTTAAGCTTTGGTTGTCGGAATTTGAGATGAGCGTTATAGCTATTATATTTCGTTTCCTCTCAAAAAATGGCTTTCGTTGCTCTTACCACCCGTACTATAAATAAAACTAGAACATGAGATGTAGAAGTTTCACCAATGTAGTAGGAAAGCAACAAAATTTGGAATTGTAGACTACAAACTACTTTTTTTTCAAATTCGAACTTCAAACAGTGCTTACAGTATTATGAAATTTGTAGAGTGGAATATGGGAACTAAATGTGTCAGAAAAATATGAACAAAACCTTTAAAATAAAAAATTTTATGTTTTGAAAATTCAATTATTTGGAGGTACTTCTTAAATACGAAAACATATCAACATTTCAATAATTTCAGATGTTTCCAACTTTCTGTGCAACAATAAACAGAGCAGAACTTTAAGGTAATTCTGACATCTGAAGACTTTAAAAAGAAGACAAAAATATGAGAAAACTGAATTTTTATAACATAAAACCTCGCAGATTATACTCCACTAACTTGAAAACATTTGGACCGGAATTTTCAACATTAACTTTTACTTCAAATTTACAGGTTTAATGTTGATTTTTTCGTTTTTAGATGAAGAGCAAAGACCGCACGATGGTGATTTTTATAAAAAAAACTACCAAATTCAACAAATCGTTTTCCTCTGAAGCTTTTGACTACCCTTAAAGTTTTTCAGTACCAGCAATAAAAAAATGAGAACAAAAGTTGCCTTATTTATAATATCGCATTGTGATCAGGGTATCGTCGACAAGGCAGGGAACGGGTTCTGCTTGCTGATAACCAGTTTCCTATGCATATGACTCAGATAACCTTTGATTTTTTTCTGAAACATACAAAGCAGAAATAATTAATTTAACGGACTGTTTAGTGTGATGAAATTTATCCACCCGGTTCTCCTAGAAAATCATTAACAATCAAAACAAACCTCTACAATCAAATTTGCAAGTATGCATTCTAACTCGTCTTCATCCATGTCATCAATACCAAGCCATCGGATAGCACACATAAATGCTTCATAAGAGATCTGGTTTGATCCGTATATTCGAGTACTGGATAAAAAGAGCTACTGTTTAGTGTGATGAAATTTATCAAATCACTCTGCTACAAGGTATTATGCAGTTAAAGTTAAAAGTTTTGGCGCTAATAACTATTAAAAACTATGCACTGGATTAGACATAAAATAATGTGATAGCAATTGGATAAAAAATTGTTAAACCAACATCTTTTTGAACAAATTACGAAATGCAATAATTTTCAATTTTTCCAACATAAGGAATATTCCACATTCCACAAAAAAACGTTCATTTTCAATCAACGTTTTGTCGAGCTTTTTTAAATTTCCATCTCTTAAATAAGGTTATACCTTGTAAGCGCAACAAACAAGCTCAACATATTCAAGAAAAAAAGAATGCATAATCAAGGATGCTAAACAATGTTCATTTATGAGACTCACTTCACACTCTCGACAACCACGGCAAATTGTTGCAGTTGATATCGCTTTAATAAGTCGAGACTCGGCATATGTCCGAGAAACATTTTCACTGGTACCAAATAAATCAATATAAGTCGTTTATTTCTAGCACAATAAGATGGGCAATTCCGAAAAGCATACGATAATGATTCTTCTGCTATAACATGAACATTTTTTAAAGTAGAATTGCAACATTCTTTGAAATAAACTGAAAAAAAAACATTAACTTTTCGTTCCAAATCATACTTGTACGTGACTTTATCAACCATTAAAAAGGTTTGATACAATAGACCATTATTATCTATTGCACTGAGTGGTTTCAAAGCACGAAATCAACATACATAATGATAAATCTGAATCAAACATTGCTTTTCGTCCCAAATAATACTTGTACGTGACTTTATCAGCCATTGAAAAGGTTTGATACAATGGACCACTGTTATCTATTGCACGGATGAGTGGTTTCAAAAGATTCAATTTGTTTATCTAAAAATAACTGAATGAAGAAAAAGATCCGCAATTTCAAGGTAAAACAAATGGAAAAGTTTAACAGTTTGCATCCGAAAATAATATCCTGTTTGACGCACAATTACATTATCCCCGAAAGCCATTAAATATCCTTCTATTTCCAGAGAAACAGGAAACTGTACATCAAACGAGAATGAACTAGTTCTAGAACAAAAGAAATCATTGTACCACACCCTAAAATAAATTCGGAATAGTTGATTGGTGAGATTAAGCATAGCCATCTTCTTTGAAGCATGAATTTCTGCTCGTCTGAAATTAAACATTTTATAAAAAGCTTCAAAAAGTAGTTTCTTGAAAAAATTTTTGAAGTGAGTCTCTAATTCCATAATACTCGAAAGATTCTTAATGAACCTATTTGATTAAATAGTTTGACTCTCCAAGTATAATTGGAACGCCTGATTCTCAAATTCCAGCCTACTGATTATTTATTGACCATAAAAATACAAAAAAATACGAGCAGAAAATAAAACTTGCACATCAGCAACACAAGTTCGATAACATTCCATAATATAGGTGGCAGACTGTTCATAACAGCTACTCTTCTCTGGATCACGTAACCGAGACGGTTTGTTATCAGCCTAAAAAATTTAATATGTGCCAGAAACATAATGCGGTGTTATGTAATACTCGCTCGACATGAAATTTAAATTTCAGCTTACTAATCTGGCCAAAAATCGTAAATCGGTGCAGAGAGTATACAAAATCGGCAAAAACCAGTTCTGGTCCTTCTCTTTTTGTAAAATTTCTTTATTGAACAATTGTATGGCCTACAAATAAATCTGCTTTCTGTAATAATTAAGTCACATATCGAGATAATTGAAACTTCATAATTCATCTATAAAACAGTGATTTTGCCGCAATGACCATAAAATCAAAATGAAGAAAGGCAAATTAACCTGAACATGCGTGTTAAAAGCATTTTCGAAGTGTTCCTTACTAAAGTAGTACAGAACAGCCAAATGTAAACATGTGACTTCATCGAAACTATTATTCAGATACAAATGACGTTCATCCTCTGCTTTCTCTAACTGAAAACAATCTTTAAAGTATCAGTGATACTTAACGCTGTTAGCTCACTTCCCATGAATTCTCGCGAATAGTACTCCTTTAATTAAGGTAACATCAATCGCCATAGAATTAAACTCGTCGTCGGTAGTGTCCATCAAGAATAATTAAATATGGCACAGAAAAATTTACCTGTAGAAATTTCAGATGTGCATGATCTCCATCTATTGAAAGTAATTTCGCAGCTTCTTCAGAATGCTCCCAACTTTCACCCGACAATAAATCATTCAGCCTTCTGAAATAGTCATTCAAATTTCGTAACGGCGAACCCATTCTGAAAATTGAGTTGTACTGCGATAAACAATAAACTTAGACTAACGCAATCACACGTGCTCACGTGTACGTGATCAAGTGGATAACAACGCCACGTTTCGTGAGAAGTCATTTATGAGGCACAATAGAGAAAGAGGCAGTCTGACAAGACCCGTGTAAGGCAGTGAACGAGAGAGTGCAAGGTCTGAATTACCAGACATTCGTTGACAGAGAGGGCAGAGGAAAAGTTAACCTCAATCTAGAGCCAGAACTGCGGTGTGCTTGGCTGGTAACTAATTGAGTATTTGGGTTAGGGAGTTTTAATTAAGGCTGAGCTTCCTCGGATTTCGTTCATCTGCATTACAAACCTTGTCCCATAGCTTGCATATTATTACACATGAAAAATATTAAAAAGCTGAAAGTAATGCTGAAATTGATAGGCCTGAATTGATGACTTGAGGACCTTTAAATGAATGAAATCCACTTGTCATTCAGTAGCTCATTGCGTATCAAAAAGTTTTCTTAGCAGTCGTGCGTGTTCGGTATTATTAACATGATATTGGGATGGAAGTTCTGCAGTCCTTATCAGTTATCAGTGAGTCAATAGTAATTTGAAGTTTTTTTTTCAGTCATCACTTTGATGCTTTGTTCAACCAATGGATTTGGCTGAACAGGAGAAGGATAATAACACAAAAAATGATCTTCTTGAAGTAAAATGCTGTCAGCGAAGTACTTTTAGTTTCAATCGGAATGAAATTGAAGAAGACAGGAAAGATGTCGGCGATCTTACAGCAATTGATAGCAGTAATGTGGCTGTATACAATGCAGCTACCCTTGAGCAAAGCCTATTACTACAGGCATGGCAATTTTTTAACCTTTTAATAATTTCTGATGACAGTTGGTTGCATGAGAATCAACACACAAACAATAATGTTTACAATTCACTAGTTTGGCTTTATAATTTACTGAACTGAATTTTGTGTTGTACTTTTACTTGCTTCCGTAATGTTTGGGACACATTTGTTAGTGATAAAATATATGAAACAAGGAATTCCTTCACAATGTAGCGAGTGAATAAGTTGAATTGTATGATTTTATTGTGTAGATACATCTAAATTTTTTTTCATCTAACTCTGTAATTTCCACATTTAAATTTTGCTTTTACAATCATTCCAGGTTGGAAGGAGTTTTAGTGGAAATGTTGCCACCTTAAGCAACGAAATGTCATCGAATGCAGAATCTGAACGACTGCAAAATTTTTTAGCTGAAAAAGAGCAGCCCACGTTAGTAAAGAATGGTGATATAACTCCATTTGAAGTTATTGCTAATAAAGTACAGAATGACACTCCAAAAACTGTACTGGAAAAGTTGGAAATCAGCGAGAAGAAAAAGGTATATTTACTTTCGCAATCGGCGTCTGGCATTTTTGTTTCCAATTTTACAGTTTTTAAGCTTTAGTAACTTCCCAATGACCGAAAATAAATGCAAGTTCACTGTTCGGCTATCTACAGATTTTAGTTCTTACTTCGACTTTATTTATCAGGAAAACATCGCAATGAAACTGAAAATTGACGAATCAAGAAGTTTTTCATCTGACAGCGAATTTGCCCCAAGCGATGATGATATTGGAAGTATTTGTTCTGAAATAGAGCCGATGGCAAAAAGGAAGCGTCGACAAAAAGTTGCGAAGATGGAAAAATTCAACTGGGAACAACGAGATGATGCTGATGATAATTACTTCAGGGAAAGAATAGAGTATGAAGATTGAGTCAAGTATCAAATAAAAATGAATAATTAGCATTTAGTAATTGGCATTTGAGGTTATCATTAAATCTCAAAAAATAGTGAGAATATTTTAAAATATAATTGAATGGTCACGGTGGAACGTTCATGTACTGCAGTATTTTTAGTTCTACACATATGTTTAGGGCTCACCTTGCACAGTTGGAATTTTCGAAAATTGAAAGCAGTGGGAATGAATTCCGAGAAGATGATGATTTTCACGAATTGCAGAATGACATAAAAATACCAAACGACTGTTGGAAGAAGCTATACAAGTTTGTTTTTCCCTTCATCCAATTCATATAAAGATGAAATGCATAGATTCGGCTTATGTTAATTTTATAATCTTCGCCATACATCTGATATAAGGTTCTAGCTGATGAGATGGATCTTGGGAATGCAGTTCAAGTGATTTCATTCTTGACTGCACTATCATTTTCACGTTTGGAGCAAATAAGATTAGAGCTGTTCGTAAATTGCACTAACATCGCAAATTATTTGCTCTTATTGTTATTTGCTAGGGTGAAGAGACATTTCAAGTAGTAAATTTGGAACTAGCGAGGTATATGTTCAAGATGAGTTTAATTGTAAAGCAACATCGTTTTCATTATTGCAGATATCAAAAAACTGGCGTGAGATGGCTGAACGAATTGCATAATCAATGTGTTGGTGGCATCCTAGCTGATGAGATGGGTCTTGGGAAAACAGTTCAAGTGATTTCATTCTTGAGGGCGCTAGCTTTTTCACGTTCGGAGGATAGGGGATTCAAGTATTATTAGAACTGTTCATAAATTGTGATTTCTTGGTATCTATAATTTGTTAAAGATGCACTGCACTTTTATTAGCTTAAACTATTAATTATAGTTTTTCTGGTCTGGGTCCAGTGCTAATTATATGTCCAACAACATTAATACATCAGTGGTTGAAAGAATTTCGCAAGTGGTTTCCACTCTGTCGTGTTGCGGTTTTGCATAGTAGTGGTTCTTTCCATGGTCAAAGCACACAGTTAATCCGAAAAATGGTTGTTGCGAGAAGGTTTGTCATTTGTCAAGAAATGTGTAAATCTTGGAAAAGTGGAACTGCTTAAGAAACAAAAGATGGAATCGTTTTAGTCTACACCTAAAATTCAAATGAATTTGAGAAATTTGCTTTGAAACTTCTTTCAGTGATGGCAGTGTATTATTGACGTCATATGGAACATTTGCAAAAAACCGAAAACACCTGGTTGACAAAGTCTGGCATTATGTAATATTGGATGAAGGGCATAAAATTAGAAACCCGGAAGCTCAGGTAATTGTCATCAATGAGTTTGTAATTATCATCACACAATACTGTGAATGAAGTTGTACATGACTAAAAACTGAAATGCTAGTTTTAGGAACATATAGAGTGTTTATCATAAGTATTATTGAAATACCTAAAGAGTGTAACACGAAACACCCAGGTTAATGTCTCATTTCGGCAAACAATTCAAATATTCGGCAAGATTTTTTGTCCCGAATTTTTGTTTTATGCTTAGCTCATTCTCAGATATTCAATATTTTGTCTGTACTAAAAATTTTATATCTTAAGATTACATTGGCCGTGAAAGAAGTTCGTACCCCTCACAAATTGATTTTAAGTGGTTCACCGCTGCAAAATTCACTTCGAGAATTATGGTATGTATTCAAGCTGTTGTCTGTTTAGTTAAGGATCACAGTATCTTCAAATTTTTATGGAATGATTATCATATTGCGGAATCAAATAATGATTGTGGGATCAGTTATTAATAAGAATATACTGTCATTCTTAGGTCTCTGATCGATTTCGCTTATCCTGGCCGGCTTGGTGATTTGCATTCTTTCATGGATAAATTTTCAATTCCAATCACTCAAGGAGGGTATGCCAATGCTACTGCGGTGCAAGTGCGTACCGCATATAAATGTGCTTGCATTTTGAGGTTCTTTGCATACTTAATTCATTGCAAAGAGATTTCGAGTTAGTGGTGAATAAGTTCATTAAAGAAACGAATCCGAAGAAATGTTTCAACAGACTAAATAGTTGTATGGGTTTCGTTTGTGGATATGTGATAATTAGTTATTGCGTAAAAGAAGCCAAGTTTTTACCGCCGCAGTTGTCTTTCCAATTATCGATGATTTTCATAATGCTAACATATGCATTAGTTTGTTCGGGGACGCACTCTATTGCAAAATCTTTGATTTTTCTTGGAAAATATAGTTAATAGCATAATTATTTTGCGGTATAATATTTTCTATGTTATTATGCAGCTTTGCATTACAGGGATGCGATCAACCCCTATCTCTTGAGACGTCTGAAAAAGGACGTTGAGATAAATGTTGATTTACCAACAAAAACAGAACAGGTTTGTTTTTATAGTTAATAGTATAATTATTTTACGGTGTAGTGTCCTTAATATGTTTCATTTTCCATCATCTTGTTTTGCATTTCTAATTGGAAAGTAGGTATTAATCTGTGAGTTCTTTACCGTTTTTCTTTAAGGTGCTTTTTTGCAATATTACGCCATGCCAGCGTAGGCTGTACGAAGAATATTTATCATCGCGCGAGTGTGACCGTATTTTGTCTGGTAAAATGGATGCCTTTGTCGGTTTAATAACATTACGCAAATTGTGTAATCATCCGGATCTTGTAACTGGCGGACCAAATAAATTCAGTATGAGTTCCATTTTTTGCAGTCAAAATTTTTATATTCTTGAAATGAAGAACTGTTTACTGGCTATTTTTTTGTCTAAGTTTTCATTTTTTTCGCTGGTATGAAGAAATCCAGAACAACCGTTCCAGTTAAATTGCAGTTGCTCACTTAACTTCTTGTTAGTAAGTAACATGCAATATGACTAGATCTGATTTTTCGCTGTTGTAGATGAATACGATGTCACAGATAACGAGGAAGAGGACTTTGGCGCATCCTGCAGAAGTGGCAAAATGCTGGTAGGTAATGACAAAAATTTCATTCTTTGCACGTTTTTTGAGCTGATAAAATATAGGATTATTTTTAGGTGCTCAAAGCTTTGCTCAAGTTATGGAATCAACAAGGCCAAAAAGTTCTCTTGTTTTCTCAGAGTCGACAAATGTTGTCCATTTTGGAAAAATCTGTGATTCAAGAAGGGTAACTTCTTGTTTATACGACTTGATTTAAAACTAATTTAAACTGCTGGATTTTTATTTTAGATACAAATATCTAAGGATGGATGGTACAACGCCAATTAGAAGCCGTCAGTCGCTTGTTGACAAATTTAATGAGGTATATAAGTCTGTTAATGCCCGCTTTGACCTTTTAATCTAGTGCTTCCTTTTATGGTAATGAGTTCCATTTTTTGCAGTCAAAATTTTTATATTCTTGGAATGAAGAACTGTTTACTGGCTATTTTTTTTTGTCTAAGTTTTCATTTTTTTCGCTGGTATGAAGAAATTCAGAACAACCGTGCAGTTGCTCACTTAACTTCTTGTTAGTAAGTGACATGCAATATGACTAGATCTGATTTTTCTATGTGTGATTTTACTAGAATTTTGACTTTAAGAAATTATTCTCTAGATTTATTTGTGGAAATAGAAATCTTTTGCTTTTGCCATTGCAGGGTGATGAAATTTTTATATTCCTGTTAACTACTCGGGTTGGTGGACTAGGGATCAATCTTACTGGTGCTAATCGAGTGGTAATTTTTGATCCTGATTGGAATCCTTCCACTGACATTCAGGTACCCAAAAGTTTTGCTAATAAAAAGTACTCTCTTGCTGCTTGTTACCAGAAAAGTCCAGCCTAAAGGTTTGAAGGCACGTGAACGAGCATGGCGTATTGGACAACAACGTGCTGTTACTATATACAGATTGTTAACCGGTGGAACCATTGAAGAAAAAATTTATCATAGGTAGGCATTTTTTTATCCAGTTTTTCTCACAGTATATATGATACATTTGCTCCAAAGATGTGCAAAAATCTATCTTTATCTCCACTTTTTTTGTACTTTTTGAAAATTTTCAGACAAATTTTCAAAGTTTTTCTATCAAATCGTATATTGGTTGACCCGAGACAACGAAGATTCTTCAAAACCAATGAATTACACGAATTATTTTCCTTAGGTCATTCTTGAATGAAATTTTATTATACGCGCTAAGTATTTTATGTAAGTCTATATTTTCTTCACGTGAGGCTTCGAATTTTTTTCTGAAATTTGAGCAGATTTATTTTTACATGATATTTCTGTTCGCTCATAATTGTTATAGGAGACAGCAAAGTGCTGAAAAAGGAGGGCACCGAAACAGCAGCAATTTTAGGAGACACTGCAACAAATTTCACTCCACATAATTTTTTTGATAAAAATGCGAAGGAGTAAGCTTTACAAGTTTTTTTACGGTTCGACTTTGTTTTAAAAAATGATAAATGAAGAGATAAAAAAATAAAGGATGATAAAAAATAAAGCGGTTGTATAAAGAGAATAAGGCGCTTAAATGTCTTCTACAATTAATGAGTTCAGAATGACTTTGAAAATTTCTGCAGCAGAGAAAAAAAACGGAAGGATATGAAAAAGGTTAAAAAACTTGACTCGAAAGTGACATCCGATGATGATGATGATCATGGTGCAAAAGCCTTTGTTGAGGAGCATTTATCAACTGAAAAAGTAAACGAGTTGCGAAAACTTGCAAGAAAGATCAGCAGGTCTGAATTTTCTTGAATATTTTTCCCAGAATACCAATTTTCTTTTTATTCGTTGTTTTGTCACTTTGTTGGCAATTTAGATCAATACGTAAAATTGCTGAAGGAAAAGCAAAAAGTGGTGTACGAGAAAGCACGACTGGTAAAGATGAAAGTGGGGTTAACAGTGGAACTTCACATATTAAAATTCCGTATTTAGGAAAGAAACGACGTTATAAAATAGAGACGAAAGAATTTTCGGGACAGGTAATGCTTTCTTTGTTTTAAATTGTTTTCTTTGCAGAAAAATGGAACTGTAGTCAATATGTATTACAGTAATGTTAGTTTATGTGCACCAGTGCTCCAGTAATGCTTGTATGCAGTACAGATGCTTTTCAGGATGATTATGTACTTAAAAAATTGATGAAAAATGCAGGGTTTATCTCAGCTCTTCAACATGACCAGATTTTCGCATCAGGCATTGCAGATGAGCAACTGATTGAAGATGAAGCGAATGCTGTTGCTGCAAAAGCAGCTGCAATAGTACGACGCTCGAGAAGGTTCTATCTCTTTATGTGCACCAGTGCTCCAATAATGCTTGTATGCAGTACAGATGCTTTTCAGGATGATTATGTACTTAAAAAATTGATTTCATTTGAAGAAAATTTAGAAAAGTAGAAATTCTCGATCTGAATCAATCTTTCAGGATTACACAACATCCTCTTGAAAAACCACGATTTGGTTTGCGTAAAGCTGCTGGATTTCAGCCAACTACTGAAAACGGGGACATAAAAGAGGAACCAACTTTTAGTGGCGCAGCTCTTTTTAAGTATTTTTTTTTCTATCGTAGTGTTGCATAGTTTGAGTTTTTCCACTGCAACTATACTGGAAATATTTTTCCGTTAAATTTAGACGGGAGTACGTTAATTTAGAATATTGTTTTTGTAAAAGACTTAATTGTATTTTTGATTGTTTCAATCATGCTAATTATCCTAAATTTTGTTTTATTCAGCGAAAATGGTGGGAATAACAGTGAGAGAAGTTTGCTGGATGCTATTCATGAGAGGAAGCAGCGTACTTCGGAGAATCAAGAAGCAACCGATGTGGATCATTTAGAAGAAGTTTGCTTTGAAATCTTTCTGAAATGCTCTTATGTTTCTTATTTTGAAAACTTTACAGCGCTATCCTTCCTTTTTCGATGCAGCTGACGTGTCGAATTTGAAAAAAAAGGATAAATATGACAAGTTAGCAGAAGATATTCGTTCTTTCATGTTTCACAGGAGAGGACAAGCATTAACAGATGAAATTCTGCAGAGTTTCAAGGTAGAAGTTCAATCGTTTTTTTTTTCAAGTTAGACACAAATATTTTTTCAAAAATATTATGGCTTCGAAGTTTTTCTTTATCGAATTTCATATTGACTTCATGTGTTATGACTGATTTTGTTTGCAGAATCGCGTCTCAGTCAAGGATTCGTTAGCATTTCGATCCATCCTGAAGCGTCTCTGTAAATTGCAAAAGAACTCAAACTTATGGTTGCTTAGAGATGAGTATCAGTGACACAAAGTTGAATTTAATGGGCTTTTTTTTGCAAATTTCAGCTTTTGCAAGCTTTTTAGGAAGCCCAAACCATATTTGAGTGAAATTTTTTCATTCTATGTTACTTGATCCTGTTCTTTCTTGTTGAGAGATGCACAGTGGTAAAAAGGTATCAAAATGAGAGATTCATAGGTATGAATAGCTATGATCATTTGAATTCACGAGTCATCTCTACCTTACAATGGTTCCTGAAGCTCAGAATCACTAAAAACCGTAAAGCATTTTGATTTGCATTGATCAGTCGGTGTCTTTTCTACTTTGAAAACGTTGATAGGCTGAGAGGATCCAAACTTGAATTCACTACATATCAAACAATACGCTGTGAAACCCCGGCACCTCATAATACTAACATCACTTTTGAGTTGTTTCAAATCGCAATCATTTTCATAAGAGAGCTTCCGTTGAAAAGTAATACACAATTGCACTTACAGACTACCACGTTGCATTTTAATATATCTGATGTTCTTTAAAATTTTAATTCTGAACATATTAATGGCTTTACACCAGTAAAAGCTCGAATGTCAGCCATTTGGTTGCGTAAAAAAGTTTTTGTATTATATCTAATCCATCTGATTTAAGATTTATTAATTACAGCCTGATACTGACAATACAACTTTAATGATTCCAAGCTAGTAAAATATTCCAACAGCTTTATTTAAGCAATTCAGCGGGTTTTTTCGTGGAAATTATTCGTTTTTCATTATTCTTGACCCATATGTTTGGTGTAATTCTTAGATTCAAACAAATTCTGATTGATTAGTTTTAACAAGTTCTGATTGATTAGTTTTAACAAATTCTGATTTGAAATAGTGTTAAGAGCTCAAATAAATGACGAACAGTTGGTAAATTGAAAGTGGTAATGGACAACAAAGATTCAGGTATCATGGTCATTTATGCTAATTTGCTAATTGCAAAACTGTCGGAGAAAAGCAAAAATTGGAATGTGCCGAAGAATTGATCCAGTCAACATTGTTTGTCTGTTCAGTCAGGCTGTGATTGATTGATTGACCCGTTCAATTAATGTCATGGCAAAATGATCCATTGGATAAAATCATTGTATGATAGTCTCGACGAAAGTTTTAATTAGATATTAAAGCATCGCTACATAGTCACCGCTACACGTAACTGTTTGCAGTAGTGCAGAATCATCATTTTGTGTCGATCTCTTATTCAATCTAAAAACAATTCAATTGATCATTTGGTAGGCATTAAATTCCCCAGAAAAAACTAATGTTATTTAATTAGGCTTTTTAAGCTTTTATTTTAAAGCCTAAAACTATGACATGCAACGAACTAAAATAGATATCCTTACAGGCTTGCACTCAGCAGGAAGTTAACGTTAAGCTTCTAAGTAGAACGCTGGATTTCTTGATTTAAAAAAAAAAGATCTAATCGATCCTAAAAGCATTGCAATATCGCTTCATTACACTTCAGTTCTCATTTACCGTACGAATTACCACCGTGTGGTACTGTGGAAGTATATTTCGGTTGGAATGCGGTCACGACACCTTCCATCAATGCACCACGGCACATGACCTTACCGCAATGTTGTTGTAACATATTTTAACATCATAGTAATCAGTGAAAAGTAAACATAATGAATTTTCGTCGATTCTTGTTCACCTGTTCATCCAGTTTAATATGTTCAACAGCATCCTTATCTGAGCTTATCATTAATGGTGGCCAAACTGTGATGGTGTCGTTCCGGCAACCGGATTGTTGTTTTTCCGGTCAAGTGGCTCCGGAACGATAATAATATTGAACATGAAATGTATTGCTCTTCTTCTTAGCGTTTGTCTCACGTGGTTGTAGGGTCCGCTATTGTAGAGCGTCGTCTCCACGTCATAGTCCTGTGCTTCGTACATAAGCCAGAAACCCTTGCTCATGATTCTCATATACCAGGTCTTGTCCCCCCCGTTAGAATACGCCCTAGCATTCATGCGACTGCGATTAGATTTACCTGATCGTCGCTAAGGTCTGTCATCGGCAACCGACGGCTTACGATCGAGACAAATATTAATCTGAACATGGACCTATTATATAAATCATAAAATTATGTTCAATTTTTGTAGTGGAAGAAATTGAGTAGTGTTCCATTTCCTTATTCCGATGTCTTGCCTTTCCCGAGTAGAATTTATTTAAAAACTTTGCTTTGCATAACATGTCAATTTTCGGGAACTTTCATCAAACTTTTAAAAATTTCAATTAGAATCTATTACGATGAAATCTATGACAAACAGCCCTGAGAGTTATCACTTCTGTGAAATTAGAATTTACGAAATCCTATATTTGCGTAACGAAGTGTTCAACCGGAACAGGTTAAGAACAACAACATAAAGTACAGTAACGATCTCCGGCCAGTAATACCACAGACCACATTTGCATATTTATCTGGAAAATCACCTCCAGATAGGCCAATGAATAAACGAACTAAAAGTTTGTCAGCCAAAGAAAATCAAATGAGAGGAGAAAGTGTAAATTTCAGAAGTTCATCAAAATTCTTCAATTTTTCATTCATTGCAATTCAATGAAACAAAATTTACGTTATTTTTTAAAATTATTGGCGGACAATTTTTCTTGACTTTGTTGAAAAACTCAGAATTCGTATTTCACAAAAAAGAAAAGTGCAAACGAAGATGTAAAAAGTCATGAATGAATAAAAAGGTTGGTTAGACTATTCCTCCGAAAAACTGACGGAATTGTGGAATAATTTTTGGTTGTTAATATGGTTTGGGTGATGCAAACGGTGTTGTTAATTATTTGCACTCATGTCAAAATCATGTCAGTTTTGATCACCCACTTTTTGTTTTCTTTCTGGAATCAA
>JABVXS010000883.1:0-21639 GCA_013365335.1 Madathamugadia hiepei | reverse complement strand
TAGCTCGTTTTGTTATTTCGTTATCTATCGCGTTTGTATTTATTTCTTGTTCGAATAAAAGGTTAATTACCCAAGTTCGAGTTCCAGTCACTCAAAATAAGGATCTCCCGCAAACAACTATATTAGCGCTAAACAAATCGCGACATCCCTCAAAATACAACAAATTTCCCGACATAGCGAGACAAACGTTAAGGAAGAAAATTCTCTCGATTATAGATATCGTCATAAATAGGTTTTTTTTAACTTCTTACCCTGATTTTTAATTTTAAAAGCATTTACAGAGATCTTGCATTACGGTAATCGACAGTATTCTCATAGAACTCTTTAAAAATCCGTAGTATTGCAACATGTTAATTATGTACCTCAAATACACTTCAGTGAACGGTGAATCTCTCTCATCAGTTTTTACACATATAATCAAAAATAAAATTTTAATTAATTAATTTAAAAAATTGAAATTTATCCTTCTATCAAATTTATCATTTAGATTTTTCAGTCATCTTAAATAGTACAACAAACAAATACTGTGTAATAGCTTGGAAAAAAAGACAGGGAGAAAGGAAGTCAAAGTGAATGTTTTCGATGAAGATTGTGAAATGTCCGCAATTTCAAGGGTAGTGATAGCAGTAAAAAAAAAAAAAAAAACAGCTGTTCGGTAAATAATGGAAAAATATTCGTAACGGAAACATGAAACGACTAATCCAGATTTTAATTCGAAATTTATTTCTACATATGGTACTTATCAAATCAGGTTTTCCATTCATTTTCCGATTCAAATTTCCCACCTAATATCTTAAGATTCTACATACTCCGAGAATTCATAAACTGTTTCCTCCCCCCCCCCCCCCTCTCGCCTCTTACCTATCACCCCATCATTCTCTAATCATTCCAATTCAGAAATTTTTAAATTAAAAAAAGCATTAAATCTAGAAGAGCTTAAAGCTTACAGAATCTTCGGTGCGATTCCGACATAAGCATGGCCAAATAGCACTTTCAATTTTTGAATCTTGTTTGGGTGCACAAAATCCATCATCAGAACATGCAACGCATTCATCCTTATACCACATGCTCAAATACAAAATTCAATACAAATAAAAAATTTCAATTATGAAATGAAAAATGATAATTGTAAATATTTTACACTTAATTCACATAAAATATGTAATAGTGATCATTAAATTAAACGTTATAAATTGATTTAACTGAAATTCATAATAAACATGGCAAATGATTGCTGATACATTTTCATTAGCAAAGTATATAAAGATGAAATAATTAATTAGTTAAAACATTCAGTTAGTTGACTTTAGAATTAATTTCTCAGTGAATAAATTTTAATCCATTTAGAAATGAATCAATTATTTGCACTCTATTAACATTCGCCATTATTATATTCATTATTGTTGTATTATTATTATTGTTACAGTTAATTGTAAATGATGAACATCATTATTGTTATCTTTTTTTATCTTATCTATTGCCCTGCTAAAATATAAGTACCACCAATTTCCCTTTGTTTGGTAGTTCCGCAGTTCTTTACGACTCGGTGAAAAAATGCGTGAAATTTGAATTAACGAAATGGTCGGCAAACCTCAGGGATCGCATTTTCTTGCCGAATCTATTCGTTGTTGTTTTCTATCAACCAATTTTAGATAATGGACAATTAATTAATTATTAAATAACAGAAAAAACTAACGATATATTAAAGCATGGCCATGCAATGGACATTTCATTATCATAAGTACAGATACATCGAGAATAATTAGTTAATGGTCTCGACTCGAACCGGATACATTCCATGTTGGCTTTACCGATACATTTACAATGTGCCTCAACTGCTTCATATTGTACGGCCTTTAACAAACAATATTTCAAATTAAAGATTTGGAAAAAAAATTCATTTTTGAGCTTCATTTATATTGAAATAAATTTTAATGTTTTGAAAATTTTTCAATCAAAAAAACTCATTAAAAATTTCTTCATCATTGACAATTAGCAATATGACAATTGAGTAGTAAGAAATTAAATTTTGCGAAACATTCAATAGAGCATGAAGTAATTAATGTAAAATGAAATAAAACTTGATGAAAAAAATTTTTTTTAAATTAAACTAATTAGTTTTTTTAAATGATATGACAAATATAGCAGAATATTGAAAGATGGAAAAAAATTAATTTTTGTAGGAGATATTTTTTTGTTTCAAGAAGCAATATATGCAACCGTTCGTTTATTTCTTGTTATTCTTGAAGTTGTTTTATCCCATCTGATAGCATCAGCATCCGTAAGTGGATTAACAATATCGGCATCAGTTATTGTATTAGCATCATTTGTTGTTGTTGCAGCACCAACAGTATTAGCAATAGTAATATTACCATAATAAATATTTGAAGTAATTTCATTATCAACTAAACTTGCATTTAGGCAAGTTTTATTGAATTTGCAAGTTGCAGTGATATGATTATTTTGGAATTCATTTTTCAAATGTCTCTCTTGTCGTTGACGCCCTTTTAACTTTTCCAAATAATTGGTGTTGAAATTCTTGGATGATTGTTGTTTGTGAATGATATCAATTGGCGGTGATTGTTGACCCGTACGGCCCCGACGATATGATTTCGCATTTTCATAAACATCCATCTGGAAATGATAAAAAATTTTTAAAAAAAAATAGTTTGTTAAATTTAAGAAGTCCTTTGATTTTTTCGATGAATTTCAACTTGTTCCTCTTTTATTTGCTTTTCAAGAATTGATAACTTTTTTTAGATTAATTTGCAATTAAAAACAACTAACTTCACTTTTTGAATTTCATCAAATTGATGAATGAAGGGTAATTGTACCTTTGTTTGCAAATTGGTTGAAGTAAAATTTGGAATAAAAAGCATGAAATTGATTTGCAAAATAAATGCGAAACTTTTTAAATCACGAAAAATTATAAAAAGCAAATTTTTTGGATGATCATTTTCAAGTGAACTTCAAAGAATTATAAATTGACCAACCGTATCCTTGACAGATGGCACTAATCGCATCAAACTTTTCCTGTATGGATTCAAATTGCAAAATGTTACAGCAGGAAATTTTATGTAATCAAATTTAAGCTAAAATAGTTTTTACATCAAACATTTTAAAAAAAAATTAAAAAATAAAATTGCATTTGACTGATTAAAAATGACTCAATTTTTATAAATACAGGCTTTTTTCAAAAGTATCGCTTTATAGCGCAACATGAAATACAGTATCCAGCGCCGTGTAAAGTACTTCCTGCGGCATTCTATACCGTACCCGTAAAATACAGTAATCCCCTTTGCTCACCTCAATAGTAGTGATTTTTTCATGACGATTAAATTTCATCACTAAATGATGCGCTTGAACAATGAGGATAATGAAGCACAAAACAATGCCGAATAACCATAAACGTGCTGTATGAGCATTCCGTGCAATAAATATCCGTCTTACACCATGTGCTGTGGTATTTTCCGAGAAATGACGAATCTTCCGGACAATTATCCGATTGCATCCATTAATCCTCCGATGTGTTTGATAGTAGTAGGGAATTTTATGTCTGTTAAAAAATGTTTGATAACATAATTCATCAAAATTGGTGCCATTTTTCACTGCTAATTTTGATGATTCATTGCAGCGCATGTAATTCGCCGCATAATCACTCATTCCTGATTCGGATGATTCCATATATTTACTGTAAAATGGATTTTTTTTTGTTCATTTTTCATTGTATTTTTTTGTAAATAATTTCAATTGAAAATTAAATAAAATTTAAAAAAAATAAATTTTTCAAATTTAAACTAGAATTATAAATGATTTTCCATTTTATGTAAGGCAAAAAGAGGAAAGAATGAAAACTGAAAACTAAATTCACTTCATATTCCAAGAAAAAAAGAAGAAAATCCTTCTTTGACAAATGTAAAAGATTCAAATAAGAAAAAAACAAAGGGAAAATGCAGAATTGTTTCTTATATGAAGTGTCTAAATCAATATGTTTTTCAAAGTCTTTTGTTTACTTCCTAAATAACTTTTAATTATAACGCATTTGTAAAACATTATTGATAAATTATAATTCTAAGGAAAAAATCTATAAAACAATTACAGAATTACAATTACCAATTTCTAATTTTTAATTACTCCGATTACATATATTGTTGTAACAGGTGGGAAATCGTTTCGAAAAAATTGCTTACAATAAACATATATATATTGATGATTTCGTACATATATATTTTTTTTCTCGTCTCAAAATTTAATTTATTTAAAAATATTTTTAACACACAGAAAAGTTGAACCTACTGCTAACCTGCACCTTTATTAACTAATACATTTAGAACAAAGATCAAATGTATTACTACTCATTAACTTATAGAAATGAAGAATTGAACATAGCTTATCACAATAGATTTGTTTAAATCAATATAATGGAAAAAAAAAGAGAAAAGTGCTATGCTTCACTTTATAGTTAAGTCGTGTGTTAAGATAAAAAAGAAAAATGTTCAAAAAGCGAAATGAAAAAAAAATTTACAAACAAACCATTGTTGATTAGAAAGATTGCCATCATCATCATCTGATCCATGATCGATATTATCATTATCATCATCGGTAGATTGTTCAGTGATTGGATAAATTTGTGATGACAGTCTTGAAGGTATGTGAGCATAATTGTTGGGTCGTGAAGAGGACGATGTCATAAAGATTGTACCGGATGTTTCGCGTTGAAATCGTTGTACCCGATGCTGGCGACGACGAGATGGATGATGATAAATACGATTACGAGTATGGTGATTTCTTTCCGGATATGATGAATTCATGGCTGATATTGTTGTTAATCGATTACAACAGTTATAATTAATCACCTGTTAATTAATCATTATTGTAATTTTTTTTTAATAAGAAAATTAATTTGTCAATATACTCATAGCTGGTTTTGTAAACGAAGATCCGGTATGTTTCAATCACTTCAAATGCATCCACGAAGTCAGCACAGTAAACTTTTCACTTGGTGACAAGCGTACGAGAAATTGTATCAATCGTCGTACAAAGGTTCATTTACAAAGGCTTAGAAAGGTACGGTAAGAATACGATTTCATATGTTCGTGCTTTTGATTCAAATGTTCTTCACAAAGTTATCCTTTTCCATGGCATTAATCAACTTGTATTTTTGCTGATGATTATATTAATTAACTAAGAAATATGTAAATTAACTAATTGTTGTAATTGTTTCTGTTTCAATGTGCAAGCAATTTTGACAGCATAAATTGCAATGAGACTGTTAATCTAAAGTAACCTTACATCTTACGCTACACTCACTTTGTATTACAAAAATGTTGACGTGAAAAACGTTTTATGAGAGCATATTTCACTAATAATAATTTTGCATGAAAGCTCCAAATTACGTGATTGTATTAAATTAGATTAAATTTGAGGGAATTAGCAAGGAAATTTTGGTAATAAGAATAAGTTAAGAAGTTGCATCACCTTGAGCGCTGAAAACACAACGAATGCTTTCGAAATTTATAAAAATTACATTTGAATTAATGAATCACGAAGAAATGAAAAAGAAATATTTAGCATGCAAGATGATTTCGTCATCCAATTCATTTTAATTTGGAATTTATTGAAAGTAAAAGCTATGGAAAAGATAGTCTTGCTACTTTTTGCACTGAACATGATGTTTTCATTACTTCGCCTCCTAAAATTTGAATGTAAGGCTGATAAGAAAAGAAACAAAATTACTTAATCGTCGTTTCAAAAATAAAATATATAAAATAAAAGCTTCATAAAAGCCCTAAATGAAAACTTCATGATCCGTCAAATAATTTAGCCATGAAACACCTGTCAATGACAATTATTCAATGGAAATGTTTGAAAAGAGTAAAATTTTAAAAATAAGCAAAAAAGTGAAATGAAACAATAATTCAATTGGGAAATGAACAACTATTGCATTCAAAAAACAATTATTTAATTTGAAAAATTATTCAATTAAAAATAAAATTGCAAGTTTTTTTTTGTGCATGCTAATTAATTCAATTACGTACAAATTTAACTTGAAATTTTTTTCAAAAAAAGAAAGAGCTAAATATCTATTTATTTGAATAGTTGTTGGAATGATGAATGAATTCGTTGATTAATTTCAAAAAAAAAAATGTTATGCCAATGGTAAAGGTAAGCCTTCAACGTTGGAATACACAAATGATTTTTAGGCTATAAGTTTGTTTTCAAATGTCATTTGCAGTTGTCAAAAATGAATTTGAAAATGGTGCGCTTGTTTGTTTGTCCGAAGTAAATTTCAAATTTTCCACTTCACTTCACATATACGCTAATTTCAAAATAATAATTTTAGCAAAATTACTTTTCCCACTTTTTTTTTGTTCATTCCATGAAAAGTTTCATTTATTATTAATGCGAAATTCTCCATAAAAAAATTTAATCAAGCAATTACCTCTCTATTGTTGTGATGGGCGATCGACAATCGCCCATCCCAACCTCTGCAAGAATTGGTTTACCTAGCGAGAGAACTGATGCCACATTTACAGGTTTATGGGATATTTGAAATAGACAGCGTAATGCCAATTCTCATGGTACTTATTACGTCTTCCAACCCACCATATGGTACTGGAAAGATGATTCTAATCAGTGGTTGCCATTTACTCACCTTATTGCACTCATTAACAATTCTCACCTGATTATTAAATTCCTTAAATTTTTTATAACCTCTGATCTAACGATACCTGCAGCTGAATGAATTTGTATTATATTGAAAAAAAACAAACAAACAAAACAAAATACTGATATAAGCTTGTAATTAATAAAAAATTGGCAGTAATTATCAAGTACGTCGAAAGGTCTAATCTTATTATAAAGTAACAGACCTTTTTACAACTTTTTTTTCAAATAAATAAAATTGTGTTCGATTAACTGATGTGAACCGAACCAAAGGATATGATTTTTAAGAAATCCCTATTTTACACAATATTTTATTTTATAAAAAAAAAACCGAAACATTTTAAAAATGATAAATTCTTTGATGTCTTTCCTGCGTGATAAATTCGTGCGATAAATTAATTTCCTTTCTCTCTTATGTGGATAAAACTTTGAATATTTCGCAATATATCGTTTAATAAACAAAAAAAAAAAATTGATATTTCAAAGTTAAAAACAAAAATGAAGCGATTTGAAAAGAAAATTGTTTGATTGAAAATTAAATTCTCACCTGTAAGCAGTTATTTGGTGTTTATTGACAAATATTTTTTGGTTATTTCGGTACTTACAAGCCTTTTAAAAATGAATTTCACTTGCAGATAAGGAGTCTCCCTTGTGATTTGTCTTCCTTATCATTGGGCGATATTTTGAAATATTTGCAGTTGTCAATTCTTTTTCCAAACTTCTATCACATTCAAGCACCTTCTTCTTAGCGTTTGTCTCAAGTGGTTATAGGGTCCGCTATTGTAGCGCTTTGTCTCCACGTCACAGTTCTGTGTTGTTTTTGATTGAAATTGAAGAAAATATGATGACACTATATTTGGGGACAATTCATGTCACATGAATAATGGACGATCATGAACAATGATGTTCCACATGACATGGTATGTCGGCAAATCTTCCGGGATAACTAAAAGAAGCTGATGCAAAAGAAAGGAAGTCTGTAGTTTATCATAAAAATTTAAAGCATGAACGATTAAGTAAAATTTGTCAATTTAGATATTTTGATCTCTTAAATGTTTTTTTTTTGGTTAAATTGATTTCTCAAAAATTTTTTTTGCCTAAATAGATGTATTTTTTGACTTCTTCGATAACCTCGCGGAGAAAATTTGTTGTGAATAAAAAAATTTTAATTCTTTATTTTAAGAACTTTCGATCCTTTATTGTTGGATTGTGGTTAATTGCAGAAGTTTGAAGGTCTTTTATTGATATCAGTAGTTAAAACAACAATTGATTGATCCTCAGACTTGGGTAATTAAACTGTAGAATAACGAACACGTTATTAATACAAGTTAAGTACTTAAATTAATGATATATATTAGAGTGCTAAACTGGGTGGTGGATATGTATACAATTATTATAAGTAGGGAGTAAAAACATAGATATTTACAGAAAGGAAATAAGAGTAAATAAGGATAAAAAAGAGGGGAGAAATAGAAGTGGAGCGATTGATTCGAATGAAAATTGATATTAGAGTGATCTTTTAAGATGATTGTTTGAATCATACAAAAACAATTTTGACATCGAAGCATTAAATCATTGCAAGTATAATTAGCAAGGGAAGGATTAAAAATCGAAGCAAAGGCTTTTACAATTTTTTTGTAAACACGACATACATTTCGTTTTCAACATGGCTTACATTGGCATCACCAAATGAAACAAAGGTTTTGTTGCGGATTTAAAATTTTTTGAGGAAAAAAGGATTTTGTAATAATGCAGGAAAGAAATAAGTAAGCATGTTGATATGTTTTTCGAAGGTTGTCAAAGGATTTGGATATAAACATGTGATTGTTGGTAAGAAAAACAGATAATTGAAAACATCTGAGGTTAATTAAAAGGGAAATATGTTTAAGGATAAATTTTCTGATTTTCCCGATAGACCTTACCACCTAGCTTCATTTGCGCTCTCGGCAAACCTTGAGATCTGATGAACTTGATCTTTGATAGAGTTGTTTCCAGCTTTCTCAAGTTCACGCAGCATCTGCTAACTTTCAGGTATGCTTTTTCCGATGAGCACGATATTGTCAGCGAAGCGTAGGTGTCTGAGATACTCACCGTCAATTGTCACACCTTCTTTCCAGTTCGCTCTTCGTAACACCATTTCTAAGCAGACCGAAAACAGCAGTGGAGAAATGACGTCCCCCTGTTTCACTCTTTTATTAACGGAAATCGTAATGGGGTTGTAGAAAAGAATGATTTCCGTTGAACAATCCGTATTAATGTTCCTCAGAAGTTCGATGTACTGATTGTCGACGCCTTGTTCTATTAATGACTGCAGTATGCCGCTCAATTCGACCGAAAGCTTTCTCGAAATCGACGAATACAAGGCATAGTGGGAGCTTGTATTCCCTGTAGCGCTCTGGCAGTTGTGTTGAGCAGAAGAGATGATCTCTAGTGCCGAATCCGCTTCTGAATCTTGCTTAGCAATTCGCTGTAGAATTCCTTGCAGATTTTTTCCATTCCTTCTTTGCTATTTTAGAGTTGTCTATTTTTGCCCCGAAGAGCTTTGAGGTTGTTCTGGTAGAGCATCAGGCTTCTCCTACACTTTCTCATGCTTTTCCGTTCCTCTGTCGCCTGAATTATTTGTTCCTGTTTAAAAATGAGGATATCTTCTTTCACTTTTTTCCGTATTAACTTGCACAAGAGAGAATATTTGATATTGTGCACCCCGCCGCTTTAATTTTCGTTTTTGCATCAGCAGCCTTGTATTTTCTGACAATTTCACCTTAAGCTTTGGTGCTTTGATCTCTGCCTTAGAAGCGCAGTGCTTTAAGGCGGTTAAGAAGTGCATGTATTCTGCGTCGATGTCTTCTGATGGTTGGAACTTCGCTGTTTGTAGGATCTTCGTAAATTATTGTTCGTCCGAGGTGTATACACATTATTTATTCGCTTGCAATTTTATTTTTCTTTCTGTTTGCATGTCGATGATAATTTTCTGCCGGTATTAAAGAATGGTATCACCTCGACCTTTTTGAAAAGGGGGGGGGGGGACAAAATCTATCCCATTTTTTGTTCTTGCGTTGGGGGAGATCCATGTCCATCTGCGCGAAGGTTTCTTCCGGAACCAGCTATTGCCAACGAAGTATCCTTTTGTTTCTGCCCTCGTTGCTAGCTGTTCTCCTCTGTCATTTTGCTGCTTTATTCCGTACCGTCCGATGTATTTTTCGGTTGGTTTTCCGCGTACAAGTTTAATTAGTGTTTGTTTTACTCCATAGTTTGTTATTCGTTTATCGCGTTAATAAATGTTTAATTACGCAAGTTTGAGCTCAAGAACAACGATCAACGCTACAATAAAACCTCGATCCTTCGACCTACAACATGACAAAATAAATTTCACCACATCTCAAGTGCGAGGGAAGCATTTTTTTTTGTAGCATACAGGTACAACAGTTGTTCTCAACCTTCCTAATGCGGTGACCCCTTAGTACAGCTCCTCATGTTGTGGTTACCCCAACCATAAAATTATTTTCGTTGCTATTTCATAATTGCAATTTTGCCTCCATTTAAAGCTAGTTTAGACCAAAGCTAATTGTTGATTGATTTGCATAGGTTGGGTAGCTGGAATGATCAATGATTTTTTTTTTTGGAGTTGTGACGCACAGGCAAGGAATGAGAGATCGTTTTTGCTGTATTCATTTAGAGAGGCATTAGACATTGATGAAAAAAGAGAATAGCGTTGTGAATAGATGTGGTGAAATTTTGCGAAGAAAATTTCGTAATGAAATCCATTGCGATAATGATAAAATGCGATAATGGAAAGTAGTGTTGTAGAAATGATTCATATAAAAAAGAATTGGTTCAATATATACAAAATTAGATATTTAGCTGAAAGGAATTGAAAATCCTATGCAAATTTGCTAACTTTCAAATGTTTCGTTATGTTTTTTTCTTAATATTTTAATGTTCGAAGTTTTATTTTGAAAGATGAAGGAAATTTTTGGCGATTTGAAATGTTTTTCAAAAATGAAATTCTATCATAATTTTTTTTGTTCAACAAAAATATATGAAATAAGAATTTTAATTTTTTCAAGCAGATATCAATAAACTTGTTTATTCCATGTATTTTCGTTAAATGCAGAATAGCTTTGCATTATTTTTTTTTATTTTGTTGATTTCAGATAAGAAAGAAAAATGCATTTCGTGAAGAAAGTAGCAACAACAGAGGAGCAGAAGTTAATAAAAGAAAAAGAAAGAGCTGAGAAGTTGAAAGTTTACTGCAAAATACGTGATCTAATTCTTCAAAAACGAAGACTGGGTAATAATTTCTTTTTGTGATATTTGACTAGATAATTTCAATTGCTTTGTTTACTTGTTTGATTTCCAAAAATTCATGGGATCCATTGACAGCGTTATTCAGTTTTTGTAGATTTACTGATGTTGTACACAATACTACTGACGATATTTCAACACATTTGTAACATTGGATTTGCATTGAAAATTTCAAAGCATTTATGCAAAAAAAAGTTTTTTCTTTTGGAAGATGAGATGTTGAAACTTGAAAAAAAGTTAATGGCATAATTAGAGTAGGTAAATGAAAGCCGTGCTACTGTGGTACTTTTTTTTTTCTTGAGTTGAAGCGGTTACAAGTTAGAGCTCTCTTTTATTTTGTGGAAACCTATGAATATTTAAATGGTTTTTAAATCAAAAAGAGACTAGGAAGTGTGAAATTTGAGCAGATTTATTGCTTGGTACATTTCTGTTGAACTTTAGTTTTCAATTCTCCGCGCAATGAGTTCAAACTTTAAATCATTTAGGTGAATTGGACGAACAGATGTTTTCGCTAACTGCTTCTGTGCTTGTAAAAAAACCCGATTGTTACACATTTTGGAACATTCGTCGTGAAATGATCAAGTCAATGTCACAGGTTGAGGAATTACATTTATTAAGTTTTTTTTTTTCGAACTACGTAGTTACAGTATTTGTCTGAACTTTTGATACACTCTTATTAAAATTTTTTTAGTAAACTGTAATCAATAGATTTAATATTCTGTCATTTGTAGTTTTCTTTCTCCAGAAATTACCGGAGGAAAGTGACGAACAAAATAAAGATAGGAAAGACCGAATATTCCATTCAGAAGTGCAGCTGACAGAAGTAGCCATAAAGGTATTTTTTTCATTTAATGCTCAACATTTAGTTAGTTGATGTGAAAGTTTTGTAATTTCAAGAATTGATTTTTGTACAGTTTAAAGAGAGTGTTGGATCTTTTCTTTCACTTGAGAAATTCGATCATAGTTATTTGTCCATTTCTGAACTCTGTAGCGTTTTCATGCGTTACTGTTTATCGTACAATTGAAAGATTTTCAATGAAATGGAACCAAATGTTGACATATCGAAATATTTACGAATGCATTTCTTTAGTTCTCTGATCAGTTTTTAAATGTTTTTAAATATTCTTTGTTAAGACGAATTGCAAATCATATTGTGTTTGGTTCCATCGGTTTTGGTGTTTCATACAATTATCAAATCCAAACATAACGGCAGAATTAGCAGCTTGTGAAAAATTCCTGAAGTTGGACAACAGAAATTTTCATTGTTGGGACTATCGACGAGCAGTGACTCAATTTGGTGGTCAATCGGC
Organism: Madathamugadia hiepei; assembly: GCA_013365335.1. Taxonomy (NCBI): domain Eukaryota; kingdom Metazoa; phylum Nematoda; class Chromadorea; order Rhabditida; family Onchocercidae; genus Madathamugadia; species Madathamugadia hiepei. The sequence goes on along the minus strand of JABVXS010000883.1, from coordinate 9,358 downwards.
TGAAGAAGAACTCAAGTACTGATTGAAAGTGGCTTTTTAATTAGATATTGCAATGTGTTTACTCATGTTTTTGGACCCGTTGTTAAGATTCCTAGGTTCTCATGGATTTTTTTCAAACTTTATGTAATCAAGATGGCTTTATGTGCTCTGCTGCAGAGAGTTGGAATCTTTCAGGCGTTAATTTTTTCAACTTTTAGGTTTTCAGAGAGATTGATCGATGAGAACTTCAGTAATTACTCCGCATGGCATTATCGTTCGTCGCTTCTCCCGTCTGTGTTTCCTGATACTGAAGAGCTGCTAACTGTAAGCGAACAGGCATTATATAAGGAATACCGAGTATTATTTTTTTAATGATTTTGTTATCCTTGTTCAACATTTTATTTATGATGTTGGCTTATACTAAGTTATCGATTCATCAGAAGTTGATTTCTATCGGTAGTATGTAGTATGGTTTAAACCAGTTAAAATGCTTTTCTTAGGGCAATGTTTTATAACTGTTATTTTCCATTTAGCCTAGCTCATTTTCTTATTGCTTTTTTCGAAGTGAAATATTTTTTTTGGTTAATCATTTTAATACTTTAAATTGACTTTGAATAGATTCCAAAGCTTCAATCCATCTGTTTTTTTGCATGTTTAGCATTACTTCATGCATAAAATTGATGTATGTAAACAACTGCACTTGTTTTCCTTCATTAATTCTTAAAAGTTTCCATGTCTGCTAACGTTCTTTATTTCGAGAAACTAGAAAATGCGTTTTTTACGGACCCGGAGGATCAAAGTGCGTGGATATATGCTGAATGGCTTTTGCTATCCGACGGAAAAGAAAAAAAATGTAATTTGAATTGAACACGTTATACATGTTTATCAGACTGGCAGGGTTTTGAATAACAAAGCAGGGAAGAAAATCCTTCACTGTCTCATAAATATCTTTTAGTCTTCGTTTAACTTTTTATGGTTAGGCGATTTCCTACCAATAATTTTCATTTCCTGAGTATAATAGAGAAGCAGTGCAAATATAGATTTTAGAAATTATCAACAAAATGAAATATAATCGCATCTTATAAAAATTTCAATTATATTTTTAAGATGACGTTGCTAATATCCATGTATTGGGATTGGTTTTCGATTTCATTCGTTGCAAATCCGATGGAATTACAGTTTCATATTTATCGATCACATTTGACCGCGCCATAAGATTGGCTGCAATATCTGGTTTCATACGTGTAAAAATGAATAATGGTGAACTGTGGACTCCCAATGCGGTGCGTTATCAGGTTTCAAACTTCGAAATGCTTGTGTTATTTCTTTAATCATGAGTTTATCGAATTTAGAGCTGTGATATGACGATTCGTAGAAGCTACGGTGCTATTAATTCATATCGATTTAAAATCGATGGCGAAATAGCCGAATGTAAGTTACGTTCTTCACTTGATCAGCCGCATGAATTCATCGACATGAAACAAGGATATGTTAATATTGACGAGATTTATCACAAATACCACATTCGGCGCAAGCCAGTTAGTGAAGCTCGAAGGCATATCATCGGAAAACTAATAGATAATTGTCAGCAATTGATCAAAGAACTCAAGGTGGAACAGAAGAATGAAATTTTAAAGGTATTTTTATAACTGTTTCAAGGTTCCAGATTTTTGAAATTGATGTTAGGCTGGATTTATTCGAAGGCAGCGGTCGTTATTTCCAAAATCTTGATTGGTCAAGTTGAAATTTTTGCAAGAGCCAGTAAATGCATTTCCTTTGCAGTGGCCACTTGTTACGTACACTTTTGCGATCATGGAATTAGATCCGATTGAAATGTTCTCAACAATTCTGACAAACTTGAAAGAATTAGCTACAAATATTGATGCACAACGACGCGAAATGTATGAGGAGGTGGCCATGAATCTACGAATTAATGAAAAATTACGTGAAAAATTAGGTGACGTCTCGAGGATAGATCTTTTATTCCGCGAAATTGATGGCCATTTTGTTGGAGAACTGAAGCTAGATAATTTGGGTTTGAAAAGGTTTCTTTTCATTTTTTTCCTTAGACTGATTAATTTAAGTAAATGATTTTCTTTGTTCTTTAAGCAGGTTTTCAGTGGTAGCTTCGAATTTCACTGCCACCTCCAGCTTACCGGGCCAGGTAGATGAACCATGAAGTAAAAAAGGACAGTTCCGTGGACGTTGTAACTTACTTCTAAAATTAACTTCGTAGACTTAGTGGATTCCAATATGTTTCAAATTCTCTAAAGTCTTTATTGGTGAAGTCAGCAAATCACAATCTTCTAGGTGTGGAAAAGTTGTTTCAAACCTGTTTTCATATAAGGCAGAAAAAAATGTGCCATATGTTTTAGCACTGACCATTTAAAATGTTTGTCATCATTCATCATACGTTTGGATGTTACTGGGAATAAATTCACGGATTTATGGAGTTTCAAGCCTTTTCGGCGTTTAACTCATTTGCGTCTTCTTGGAAATCCTATTACCAGGTTAATTTCGGGGCTTGTTTAGATCCCAAAATTCAGTATTTGATTGTAAAATATAATGCTCTATCGTTAATACGGTGATGTTTCAATTTGGTAAATGAATTATTTAACCAAGCATCAGTATTATTTAAATTTAACTTTGATTATTTAGTAACTTAAATATTTGGAAATTATGATAATTAATTTATTATTATTATTGTAAATATGTGCTTTTCAAAATTTTTTAAGGCTTAGTTTATTTATTAAAGGTACTATTTTTTTCAGTCTTAAAGGTACCAGTATGTTACCACGGTTGGATCATCTGTGCATTAATGAAATAGCTATGAATAATTTGGGTAGCGAAGATAACGCTGCACTGGCAAAGATTGGAGTGTTGGAATTCGAAGAACCAGGAGAGTTAGTGTAAGTGAAGTAAGAAGTAAGTAATTCATCTCAGGTTTTCGTTAAAATTCTGTTAATGCATTCATTAATGTAGTTCCATTTCTATTTACTTTTTCTGCATACTTTAAATAATTTATTCGAATGGTTAAGCTGAATAAAGTAAGTTTCTGCATATGCTCAAAATTTTTGAATGAATCAAATTTGCAATATTTGTCGGATGTTTTTTTTTATCCATTAGTCGGAAAAAATTGTATATATCAGAAATTTTTATTGAGGAAGTGATTTTAGTGCCAATCAGTTAAATGAATAACGTTGAAGTGAATATTAATAATGATCATTATCATCATCATCATCATGATTTAGCATCGCAAATGAAAATTTTTCGATTTCGCCTATGTTTGTCATGACTCGATTTTAACCAAGAAGACCAATGGGAGATGATTGGTCGGTACTTTTGCATGTGTTGCAATCGGAAGAGTGCTTAGGCGATATTGACAACACTCGTGTTTCCCCACGATTTTTCCTCATTAACCTTGAGTTTACAGGTAATCATAAAGGATGTGGCAACATTATGAATCGTCTTTAAGTTTCCCGACTATATGGCAAAGTACTATATCGTCCACTGAAGGTGACTATTGTGTCTTGAGGGTAAGGTGCTTCTTTTTATGGGTACTTTTCGTCCGATAGCCGGTAGGAGAGGTTCACCAAATCGGTGGCGAATTCAAAAGACGATCGCAGGAAGGCAGGGATCCTTCATTCTGGGACGTGTGTTACGGAATTGTACTTTAAGCAGCATAATTTCAATGCTAGCGATGGCTGCCGTTGATTCAAGGAGGTGAAAGTGATGACGACAGATGATGATCCAAGATATGAAGTAGACAATACCTTAGCGTTGCTCATCTGTCTATAATACTCTCTCGCTTTGCTATTCTGTTGTCAATCATAGTACGGGAGGAGATGATACTTCCAAGGTAATTGAAATGATGTCCAGTTTGGAGTTCTGAATCTCCAACGATGATGTGAGGAGGATTATTTTGGCGGCAACCGCAAAGCCAAATGTTGAGCACTGCAGAGCCGCTTCGGTGTGACCGACCAGCGTCAGCAACATAAAGCAACTCGCGGAAACCATGTAATGTAGAATAATAACTTTGAGTCATTATTACAGCTTGTAGATATCAAATTTCTTATTGCGCTGATGATTTAAAATTAAATGCATAATAATAATGAGTAGAGATCGGTGTGACTTGTCAAAATTGTTCAATCAAAATTAAACTTGTATTACCGTATGGGTCTTGCTAAGAGAAGAGCATAATATCACCATTTGTTTTTCCATGAATTTATCTTTAGAGAGGTGACTAAAAACTGTCCAAAAAATTTTTGCATTGAATAATTGGACACTGTATTTCTAACAAATATTTTTTTTTTGTTGATGATGATGATAGTGATCATGATAATGAGGAGGACGATGATAATGATGATGATGATAATGATCATGATGATGTTGATATGAAACAAATTTGCAGATACGATTTTTCACGTCAATGAAACTTCTTCAGTGATGAATTAATAATTGTTAAATTTGCCAAAATATTTTTTTAATTATTTTGTTTTGAAAAAAATTGCAAGTTCTTTAAATCCATTTCCAGGTTAATTTCCGAAACAATATACTTCTTCATCAGATAATTTGATATTTTTATGTTTGATTTTGAAATGAAAATATGCTTCTCCATCAGCTGGTTTGATATTACAGTTTTGTTTTATTTAGTGGTTATTTCAACATTACTGTCAATAAAATGATGAATGATGATAATATTGATAATGGAGGCTGTTCAAGGTAATTTTGTAAAGTAATCATTGATTTGGTAAGAAAAAAAAAATGCCAACTGTTTGTATGTTTGACAATTAATTTCACTTTTTTTATACATTGATAGGAACTTTTTGAATGTTAAATTAATTAGCAGTATTTTTGGAACAAATATTAGTAGGTAAAAAATGTGGAATAATCAGAGACATCGAGAGTAAGGAGCAGCAGCTAGATGGGGTAATGAATAATATATATAATAATAACGATGACATGTGGTAAACAATAGGAGGTAATGGAGCAATAGGTAGGGTGGGTGGTAGGGTGGAATCGAATGTATGGCCTTAAATTTTGCATTGTATTATCATTATATTATCGATTGGGTAAAAAGGTGGTTGGAAAAAAAGGAAGGCGTTAATCGACCAAATAATCATGGAGAACAGGTTTCAAATTCCATTAAAGAGTTGGTTGTAGGTGGGAATTAAATGTATGTGGGCACAATACTAAAAACTGCGTAGGTTTTTAGTAAGGGTGGGCTTGCTTTGTCAATTGCTTTGCTCAGTTCAATTTTTAACTTCCTATTATTGTTGTTTACAACATTACCCTCACCATTACTCCCCTTTCTTCCCCCTCCCCTCTAACCTACATCCTTTCCACTCTCTCAATTTCTCTTGAAATTTCAATTTTTTTTTGTTAGCAGAATTGTTTTTTAATTTATAACATTTCTGTTTATTTCTAAATAAGTATTCGCTTTATTTTTTCCTTCTTTTTTTGTATAAAGAAAGAAACAAAAGCAGGAATTTATTTATAAATGAATCAAAAATTAGGAAATATAATTTTTATTTACTTGGAGCATTCTTTTTTGTAGCTTTTTAAATCAATAAATTCAGTTATTTGATCATATTTTAAATTTAATTTATCGCTATTTTTTTAATAAAAGAACTGTTGATAATTGTTTAATGGGTTGATTGATTGATTTTTTTTGCGATGAAATAAATGATGAGCATTGCAAGTTTGGTTTGTATTTCCGGTGATTGTAAAAATTTTTATTTCATTCATCAATTTTTCTCTTCCTCTCTTCAGCATGCTCATTTTCCTGTTTGTTTGAAAATTTTTAATCATATAGCTGTAGAAAAAAGAAAACGAGTTGAATAAGCTAAATTAGTTGAATTTTAAAAAAAATTTATAAATTTTTCTCATTATACCAATTGAAGGGAAGTATATTTTTCTCCAACTTTTTTTCCACTCAATATTCTTTTGGGTGGAAAAAAGTTAGAGAAACGTTTTATTATTTTTCAATTATTCAACTTTTTTTCTATTTTTCGCTTCAAAGATTTTTATTTCTGTTTAATTTCATTTTTAATGATAGATGAAAACCATGAAAATGGCGAAAGTGTTTTAATTCTGTTTTCAGAATTGAACGAACAAAAATTGATGTTATCGTACGACTGCGATTACCGTAATGAAATTTGATTTTTATCTAATGGAAGAAATAAAAAGCAGTTAAAAAGCATTTGTAACTTTAAAATATCCCAAAAGACTTCATTTTATAGTTCCCTTGCAAATTTCAAAAATATTTTGAATCTTTATTTTGTCATATTAAATTAATGGAAAACGAACGAATGACGAAATTGTTTAGAAATTGGAAAGAAAATAATTTTTGAAAGAAAAAATAAATAAAATTGGAAGAGAAAAGCAATTTAAGAGAACTAGGAAAATAATAACAATACAACGCTCAAGGTTGTTAATTCTCGACTGATTGAAATAGTAATTTTAACAAAACAGAATTTGTAAAAACACCGGAATAATTTGATTAAACTCCAGGAACGTCGGAATAGCCTCTCACATTCCGGGAACGGCGGAATAAATAGATTAAACTCCAATGTGCCGGAATAATTTGATCAAACTCCGGGGAAGCTGGAATAATCTGATTGCATTCCGGTTGAATTTTGATTTAAACAGTAATTTCGGCTTCCAGGAATTTTCGGAACACGGGGGAAATCTCTTTGCATTCCGGTAAGACCGTGATAGCCTCAAACGTTGGGAATTGCGGAATTAACTGCTGAAGGGAATTATAAAAGTAAATACTTTAAAAATGTCCTAACAGTACGAGGGAATTTCGACTGTTTTGTTTCAATCTTAGTTAAAAATCAAAGGTCAATAATCGAAGGTGCTCCACTTGTCGTCTATTTTTATCACATTTTGTTTGCGACCATCTCTTTCCTTTTCCTTTTTTTCCACCATTTACAACTAATTTTTTCGGCTCTACCTTTTGTGCGTATCAAGTGTATCGGTGCCTCTACATCTTACCATACATGTAAGTTTGTGCATGTCTGTGTATGTTTCTGTCCATATGCGTGTATGTTCATCCTTGTATGTAAGTGCGCGTAAGTCTGTGCGTGCTTGTGTAGTGTATCTGTTTTTATGTATGTGTATGTCTGCGTACGTACGTGAATGTCTGTGCACGCATATACGGTTTATATGTGTTTGCATGTATGGATGTCTATGTGAGTGTACGTTTGCGTATTGTATATATTGTATGTATCTGAACATATGTATAATATATCTATATACGTGTGTGTATGTTTGTGTATGTGCATGTTTGTATATGTGTGGATATGTGCATGTTTGCGTATTTTTATGCTTGTTTCTTTGTGTATGTGCGCATGTATGTGTACATGCATGTGTTTATATTTGTGTGTATCGGTGTGTATTTGTATCTGTGTGAGTGCATGTATCGTCTGTATGTATATATATATATATGTTCTGGTAGCAAAATGAACAAACCGGATGTTCATTTCAAAAATGCCTCATTGTAAGAAAAGTATGATGTGAATTGTTTAATCGTGTTCGGTAGATTCTGGTTTGTTCGAATCATCGTAACGGATCGGCGGTGATGGCTTCTGATTAGCTTCAATAGGCGTAACGTATCGTCGGTAATGCACACATAAGGTTGCCACTGACATGTTGTGTTTAATGTATGAAGGAAGAGATGCCTAAACAAGAATTCGAATTTATCGATTACCTTGGACCATTAGCTGTATCCGTATGTTTTGTTGTAGCACTGTTTATCATATCGACCATTATCAATTTCATTTGGATCACTAAAAATGATGATCGAACAGTTTTCGAGAAAGTAAGTTTTCCTTCTATCATTTTTTTTTTGGGCGAAATTTATCGAAAAAAATTATCATGTTAAATGTCAGAATACACAAAATATTATCACACACACCTACTTTACGTTTTTTTTATGCGAAATATTTTGTTTTTTTAATTAGTATGGTTGCCGTAACACGCTCAATCATTTACGTGATTTCTAAAAGCACTGGACGTGTCCTACGTTTTTTACGTGTTTTTCGGCAAAAAATTTAAGGTGTTATGCAAAAAAAAAGAAAGCTTAATAAAAATTTCCAGTTGTTGAACATTCCCCAATGCTTTTTTACGAAATTTCTGAAGACTATTTTTTTTTAATTAATACAGTTACCATACGTGTCTTACATTATGTTGTCTATAATTTCAAAAATATCTGCATTACTTTTGTTGATAAATAAGTTTTGACATATAAAACTAATAATTTTATGCGAGAAAAGCAAAAAAATTTAATTAGAATTTTAATTATTGAAATTACAGTTTGGTTCAACATTTGATATACGGTGTGGTGTACATCGAATGCGACATAGGCCAGATAAGGTTGAAACTTTTTTTCAGTAGATTATTAATTAATGATGTGGACTTTTGACTTTCTGAGATTTAATTATTAATTAGTAAAGTTCAAATCATTGTGGACTTAGCTATTACGATTGAATATTGCGAGCATGTTATTGAACTATAAATCGGCAAAAATTTCAATTAATTCTTGAAAGTTAAATTTGGAGTAATTTTTTTTTTTTCAGTCGTGGAAACGAGTTCAATTAATTGATAATCAAGATGTATAAAGAAAAAAACAACCCAAAAGCCTCAAATATTTCCAAGATGAGGAATGAATTATGGAGTAGGTATATAGCCAGAAACATTGATACCTCAATTCATATATGACATGTTACGGTATGGTGTTACCGTATGACTTGTAGATCAGCTAATTTCGATTGCATATTTTTCCGTTCATATTTTGCAAGATTTACTTTTCATTTGAATTACTAAATAGACAAAAATAACGTTACATATTATTGAAAAACACATTTAACTTGGATTTTTAGTGAAACCTTAAATTTCGAAATTCAAAAAAGAATAACTATTGTTAACTATGCGGTTTGATCTTGAAAACCATCATTCAGTTTTAAGCTTTATCGCTTTAGCCTAATTCAGCAGTTGTTCTTACCTCAACAGACATGAAAGGTTAAAACGTGTTTTACAATGAATTATTGAGAATTACGAGAGATTAATTATGTTACGTGTGATGAATTAGTCAAAAAATACATTTGTAAATTTTTATTTGTGGAAAATTTAAAATTTTTAATTCAAAAACTTTCGAAAACGAAAATGTAAAGCTTTCTTTTTTTTCTTTTCCCCCTTGTTATACTCTCAGTCTGTTTGAAGAATTCAATATTACCAATTTAATTATTTCATTTTCACAAAGCTTTTAAATCCATTTTACTACTACTATCACTACTACTACTACTACTTTCACTATTAATTACTATTACTACTACTCCTCCTCCTCCTCCTACTACTACTACTACTACTACTACTA
>JABVXS010000882.1:0-21677 GCA_013365335.1 Madathamugadia hiepei | reverse complement strand
TATGGCTATTGGTATAGAAGGTGGAACTTGCAGCAATAAATCGATAATGCATCAGAAATTAACCAAAAAAAAAAACATTTGAGAAATCAAAATTTCATCTAAATTATGACAATTTTGACTTAATCGTTTATACTATAAACTTTTATAATAGTCTGCAGACTTCGTTTCTTCCGCATCAACTTCTTTTAGTTATCTCGGTAGATTTGCCGACAATTGGTATTCCTTATCCATATTTTGAGATTCGTTTATTTCTTGGTATGAGTTACACTTCAGATTCTGTGATTGCTTGGCAATGGATCCGTTTATTTAAAGATCATAGTTGAAGATATTGCATGCATTCTGCTTTAAATAATTCGAATTTCGGTTTTAAGAATTTCTGCTAAGTTTGTTTACAGAGAAAAGTTTCCTACCTGAATTTATTTTCAATTAGAAGCCCAAGACAGTGTATCAAATGCATCAAAATTAACATGAATGAGAAGATTACAGGGAAAATTCGAAGCTCATTTAGACATTCCAGAATTGACTAGTAAATTAAATGAAATTGCGATAATCGGCACACTTATATTTAAGTATGGAAACAGCAGTCCTATGAATGATAAGTTAAATAAACCTGCTAACGAATGATCGTACGATTTACAAGAAAAAAAAATGAGTATCCAAAGGTAATGTGTCTAAGATTATCCTCCAAATTCCGTGAGATGCATTTTGTATACAGATATACAGATACAGTGTCCGCTGCAATTTTCTCGTGGGGGAGCTCCTGCCATGGTGACCAATTTCTTTATATCTCATATTCGTTGGTTTACCATAGGACACCCGTTCGTTTCGTTCCGGATAGGAGGGAAGTGATAGGAGAGAGGGGGTTGTGAGGTGTACCATATTTTATGGAATTCTCGCATCGTATTCTATTAATGTCGAGTTTTATTTTACATTCTGGTGCATTCTCATTGCTTTATTTTTTTCCAGTGCACCTTTTTTCTTTCCGTCTATTCTTTTCCGTAATCCTTGTGCTTCCTTGATCCTTTTTTGTAAAATAAAGTTAATTGAGTGTCACAGCATAGTTTTTTTTTTTTTTAATTCATGGTCATTATTTGTTTTTCAGGATGCCGACGCCTCCTTTGCTCACACATAACAACCGTGAGTTCGTAGACTTCGAAAAATCGAATGAGGTGGATCAAAGAGCGGAAACGTTCAGGACAGTTGAGGCTTTTCTCAGTAAATACGCTGATCCGAAATTGGCAACACCTATCAAAACTGTGTGTTAAATATTGAATAAAACAGTACAGAAAGTATCATATTTTGAAATATCGATAAATATCCCACAAATTTTTGTATTTACAAATCATGATCTTTTCAAAGAGTGTTAATTTCACTTACAAATGTTACAGTTACTGATCGCTAATAATGGAATGGCAGCGTTTAAATGTGTGATGTCCATCAGACGTTGGGCCCAGGAGACATTCAAGGATGACCGTCTCTTCAAGTTTATTAACTTAACTACCGAACAGGAAATTTCTTCAAATCCAGGTAAAATTATTTGTTCTGATTTTGTGGAAATATAACACCTGGAGTGAATTGGTACAGTAGTAGGGCAGGAATGAATATTGCAGTGATATAATCCCTTTATAATGCTTTTTCTCCTTTACAATTTCAATTCTTATAAGCAGTTTCAAATTAGTTTTTTTCAGAATATTTGAAAATGATTGACAATTTTGTGTTCTCGGAATCTGGTGCAAATGAGAATAATTACGCAAATGTGGACGACATCCTAAAACATGCTGTGAGTAACAATGTGGATGCGGTATGGGCAGGTTGGGGACATGCATCTGAAAACCCTGATCTACCTAATGGTCTGAAAAAACATAAAATTCTTTTTATGGGTCCACCAGGTCCGGCAATGTTCACTCTAGGTGACAAAATTGCTTCAACAATACTTGCTCAGGTAAGGTATAATTGTAAATATTTGTCAAGTTTTTTAATGGTCTTTTTTTTGTAGGCAAAGTTAACTCGTGAGAGATTGAAAATTTTTTAGTCAGCTGGTGTACCAGTCGTGCCTTGGTCAGGCAGCAATATATTTTTGTCCAAGGAAATCAACGAACGAGAGAGAGTAGATGTCGAAGTATCACCAGAACTGCGTGCTGCCGCTTGTGTCTATGATCATGAAGAGGCCATACGTGTAATGAATGTGTGTTATTTTTCGTCTGATTCAGAACTACTTACATTTTTTCACCCAAAAATTTACCATCTTTGATTCAGTATAATTAGATATTGGAAAACAAATTTTGAAACGTGAGATATATCAGGAGGAAATAGTTCTCAATTATTTATGAGAAATATAATTCGTTTATGGTATATTATGGGATTTCAGGAAAAGAAAATTCCATATCCTGTTATGATCAAAGCTTCGGAAGGTGGTGGTGGAAAAGGAATTCGTTTAGTGCGTTGTGAATCAGATTTCGAAGTGAATTTTAGGAGGGTCCAGGTGAGTTTTGTTCAGAAGTAAATTTTTGAAGGTGTAAGTGCATTTTGTACCTTGTGTTCATGAAATTGAAAAAGTGTTGTTGAAAGAATTTCAAATGTTGACATAGGCGATAGACCAAATGAATGTTTTTATGGCGAAGTCATTTTGCTTAAAAAACGGTTGCTTCAGGCAGAAGTGGCCGGTGGTCATATATTTTTGATGCATTGTTTGGAAGGTGCTCGACATATTGAAGTGCAGCTTTTGGGTGATATGTATGGTGAGGTAACTGCACTGAGAACACGTGATTGTACGGTTCAGAGGAGGTGTCAGAAGATCATCGAGGAAGCACCAGCCATAGCTGCACCCTTATCTGTTCAAAGAAATATGGAGGCGGTTAGCTTTTTTTTTCTAAATTTTGAACTTCTCTTTTCCATATCACTAATGGCCATTTAATTTGGTAACGAATGTTAGTAAATAATTTTTTGTAGGATGCAGTACGTCTGGCTAAAATGGTTGGATATGTTAGTGCAGGCACTGTGGAATATTTGTTTGTTCCACAAACTAATGAGTATTTCTTCCTGGAACTTAATCCAAGGTTGCAGGTAAATTTTAGATGATGCGTACTTATTTATTCAATAGAAAAGGAAACCTGTATTATTTTTCCCGGATTTTTATTATTTCTAGTCTTTTACATTTTCTACAAGCTGGTGGATAGGGAGGTGGTGAAATTCTCCTTGGATCACTGGTTCTAAAAGAGGACAACTCTTCTTAACTTAGCGGAAATTAACAATTCCAACCATTGGAAGCTTGCTTTGTTAATGGACTGAACAGTTTTGCATTTGTTACTACAACCTGCCTTCGCATTACTGATACTTGATATCCAGCTTACTGTTGCAAAAATAGTGCAAATAGTATTGTGCTGAATATTAAGCAATCTTTGGAACTGAAGACTGTATTTTAGGTTGAACATCCGTTGAGCGAAATGTTAACGAATGTTAATTTGCCAGCTGCACAGCTACAAATTGCCATGGGAGTACCTCTGCAGTGCATCAGCGAAGTTCGTCTATATTATGGCAAAAGCCGATATGGCACTGATAAAATCCCATTCCATCTGGTTAGTGCTTTTGTCAAGATTTTTTTTAATTCAGACTTTCAGCTACAATGCTGTTGTACTTTTTAAAATGACCATACCCGTTCTACGATGTTTGAATTTAATCGAAAACACATGAATGATATAAGCTTCTTGAAAGTGTTTTTCATGAGAGATGTTTCGTTTTCAATTGTATGCATAAGTGTAGATGACCCAGCGAATTTTTGGTGAAAGGATATAAGGAAATTATGTAACGCTTTTAATATTGGATAGGTTACGCGCAGACACAGAAATTCAAGAGTACGGCAAGTTAAATACAAACAAAAATGAAAAAGAGGAGATGAGTTGACTGGATTGAATGAGGAAAGTATTGTTATCAGTATCTAAATCGCGAATGCGAGAGAGGTGATAAGTCGGTTCAGAATGAAGTGGGTGAGCACCGAGTCAGAAATCCTAGGCTTTCCATGTTGTACGCAAATGCATGTAGCAAAATGCGTGTAGTTAGAGCTGCGCGGCAGGTATTTCAATGTTGCAACAGCTGAATCTAAAATCGTTGCAAAATCTACATGAGTTTTTGCAATAGTTGAGCCTTTTATTAATTAACATAGATTGCAGGAGAACAGTTCGCATTAAATTTATAAATCTACAGTGTAAATTTCAGATTTTTTCCGTAGTAACTGCACTGGTTTTCATGCTGAAACTTGCAAATTCATGACATTTCAGATACATCCTCATTGTGACAAGCATGTTGTATCCGTTCGGATAACAAGTGAGGATCCAGAAGAGAACTTCAGGCCGGCATCAGGTGAAATCACCAATTTGAATTTCCGTTCTACACAGTTTGTTTGGGGATATTTCTCGCATGTTGGTGCTGGATCTCTTCATGAATTTGCAGACTCACAGTTTGGCCATCTATTTGCCACTGGATCCACAAGGTTCCTTTTTCCACATTATTTATGCTTTTTTTGCGCTAAATTACATTGAATTTTGAATTTCTGTCCATGTCCTTGCCTTTTTGAAATCTTTAATATCGTTTTTGCTCAGAAATTTCAATTCATTTACAGGCATTTAGCAATCTCAAACATGTTGAATGCTCTCCAAGAACTGCAGCTTCAATCCAAATTTCCTGTTACTCTTCCTTATCTCATTTCTTTGTTCAAAGATAGCGAATTTGAACAAAATAAAATTGATACCACTTGGCTAGATCGCCGAATCGCTTCGAAGAAACATACAGTAACTTACCGTTGTTGATTCTCAATATATTTCTTTTCTTTAATTCAGAAAAAAACCAGTTCTCAAGTTTATTTTTCGAGTACTTAATTCGTGTTTAAATTATTAGTGTTCCCTGAAATCTCGAAAGTTTGAGTTTAATTTCAAGTTATCAGTATCAGTTTTTTTTTTTTAAATTAATTTTTGTTCTCGTTACAGGTAGAGCTTCCTCCCCTGCCAATGGCTGTAGCATATGGTTCGATGTTGATAGCACATTCAAAAATTACGGAAGCATTCAGTGTATTCAGTAATGCTTTAAGCAGGGGGCGCATTTTAAAGCCTTCTGATCTTACTGAGACACATCAAGTGGAGCTTATTTTTGACAACATTAAATACAGGTGCTGTTTGTTTTGAATGCAAGCACCATTATGCTCGAATATTATGCAAAACATCGCTCATAGAATTCAATATCATTTTCTTGCATTTTAGTGTCACTGCTACGCGTACGTCAAATTTTGAGTATATAATAAAAATGAATGGACGCTGTGTTCCCGTCGAATACCGTGAATTGCGAAATGGTACTCTTTTGCTGAAATATAAAGATCGGTCGCATCCCTGTTATATAGATGAGGAATCTGAACGTTACAAAGTACATGTTGGACGGATGCAGGTTAATATCATCTCTTTAATTTACAGCAGCTTAGAATCGATATTATCTATAATCGGTATTCGCGTGAAAGAGGTTTTAGAAATACGTAAAAATCTTCGTCTTTTACATTATTAATGTTTCTTGATGCATTTAAATTTATCGTAATTTTTCGATCCGAAAACAAAGTGTTGAAATAACACTCATTTGTTCAATTCCTATCCATATTTCAATCTTTTCAGCTTTTCACGATCCTTTTTGGACTGAATTGCACTACTTTTCCTGAGATAATATTTGCTGATATTGTGCATTCAAATTTCAGATAATCTTTGAAAAAGAAAACGACCCAACAGTGCTGCGATCGTCCTGTGCTGGCAAATTGCTAAGTTATGAAGCTGAAGATGGTGAACTGCTTATGCCGGGTCAAATATATGCCAGTATGGAAAGTATGAAAGTTGTTTTGGATATGCGCGTGAAAAAGGTTTTAGTAATACGTGAAAATCTTCGCCTTTTAGATTAGTAATGTTTCGTAGTGCATTTCGTACATTTAAATTTATCGTAATTTTTCGATCCGAAAACATTTGTCGGGCATCACAGAATGCAAATCGTTTCTCTGGCAATTGGTTTCCTTTTCGACAAACTGCTGCTTCACACTGGGACCATTAATCCCAGTGTTCTGGCTCCAAGGTGATTGGAACTAGAATGTATATGTTATTTTCTAAATAGCTCTAAAAAAATGTAATGATTTTAATAGCTCCTAACTTTTAGCGGTTCTTTCTTGGTTTATTTGAATCCTCAGGAAATGCCTCCTGCTATTTTTTGTCAACATTCAGCTCTTATGATGCTCACACTCGCGAAATGTGTTAGTTTCTCCAGTCAACACAGTGATAATGACGTTTTCTACGAACATTTCGATTATTCAGGTTGGTGGTCGTTTCGAGAAAGTTGCTCAACCTGGACAGATGCTGCATCCAGGAACCTTGGTTGCTCGTTTGGAGACACAAAATGGTCTAACAGTTACCAAACCCATTGATTTTGAGGATTCATTCGTGGATTGGACACAAAGTGTCGCTAAAAAATCTCCAGTTAATATGTATTTCACAAGTGTTGTTCAGGTAATCTTTGCGAGGAAAAAATATTTAAGGTTCACAAGGAAAAAGACTTATGTAATGGAAATTAAGCGGCTGCAGGAAAATTCACATCATGTATTTTTGTATTTTCATCTATTTTCCATAGTAACGTTTCACTTTGCCAAAAGAAAAGAAATTAAGCAATAACCTTAACATTTTAAATGAATATGTTAATTATTACATTGTTTCAGAATGAATAAATGGAAAAAGTATCCACAAGATAACTTTCTTGGAGTACTTGATTAGTGAATTCGTTTTTAGGAAGTTCACAATGTGTTTGATGGTTATTGTAAAACAGAGCCAACATTCTCGAACTATGCTGATAGTTTGGTCGATTCTCTTTTTTCTGCACTCAACAACCAATCGTTACCGTATGAACAAATGCAGCAAAAGCTTGCCGTAATGAAAAGCCGTATTAAGCCAAAAATATTGAATCAACTTAATGAATTTCTTGAAATTCGTGGTGATGATTTCCCGGTGAAAAAAATTCGAAAAGCTATTGAAGTTAGTTTATTTGTTTTAATATTGTATTCTTTAATAGTTCAATCACATTCTCACTCATAATAAAACTATTTAACACATATTTTATTTATTTGGAGGATTGATGTACCGTTGAATCATATGTTAAAATTCTACTGAAGAATTATTCCTAAAATTCTGGAATTGGCTTCCAGGATTATCTAAATGAGTTGGATCCACAAAAGACAAAGGAAGAAAAGATGATCTTCGAACCAATAACAAGAGTTTTGGCTAGGTTTGAAAATGGAACAGAAGGTCACATAGCACTGATTTTGGAAGATCTTCTCGGACATTATTACAAAAGCGAAATATTTTTCCAGGAAGATCAGTACGCAAAATCTGTTACAAAGCTTTTATCACAGGTTAGCATACGATTCTCACGTTATTGGTGTGATGTCAGGTTACAAACTTCTGATTGCTTAACAAGCAGTTGTTATAGGTCAGTGATATAGAACGATGCGTCAGGCTTATTTGTTCACACACAAAAGTTAGTGAGAAAAATGTATTGGCGATGAAAATTTTACGACGGATTAGTAATAATCGCAACTTAATATTGCGGATATCACCCGTGCTAAAAAAGATTGCTAGTTTCGTGAAAATCGAAAATTTGGAATTAGCGCATGCTGCAAGGACGCTATTGATTGAAGTGGAAACGCCAACTTACACTGAAATTAAGATCAGGGTTCGTTCTGCGCTTTTGCTCTTCACTGAGGTCGCATTTGGTTTCTTTAATCATAAATATTGGAATTTCGCATTTGTTGAAGGGATCGTCACCGAGCCCAACTAATCTGGAAAAATATGACATACTATTTGAAATGTTTGATAATAATTTCGACTCAATATTGAAATACGTGACCGTATGTTGCGGTGTCCCGGAAGCTTCTATCAGACGACTGGAAGATGGACATTCTCATGATGTACAATTTTCCATTCCACTGCAGAAGATTGCGTACGTTTTAACTCTTTTTCTAAGGTCAAATTAACAATCCAATAAAACCGTAGGGCAGTACAAGTATCATTGTGTTTCTGTGAAATGATAAATATTCATTACAGTCATGGGTTAGGCCTTCCAAACGACGAGGTAGCTGAAATAAGTGTAACGATGCGGGTTGTCGGTGATGTGGCGGATATTGTTGAACGACTACCACAGGTGGCCGCAAAGATAATGAAACCAGATTCTACCCTTTACATTGTTTCCCAAACTGGAGCTGTCCGATGTGATGCTAATTTGGATGAAAAATTCTCCGTGACCCTAAAGGTGGTGGTTTGAAACACTTAGAGTTCTTGATTGCATTACTCACTGCGCTGAATAGCACGACTTTTCAACAAGTGGTTTCTGTGTGTAAGGAAATTGTAAATTGCACTGGTCATCCAACCAGGTGTTTCGAATGAATTTCACATATTTACATTTCAGGAAGCTGTAAGTCGTGTACAGAATGAAAATATTCGCCAAATTGTCATCTTGATAGCATCTTCTGATTCTTATCCAATGTTTTTCTATTATGACATGTTCCATAAAGAAGAAATCCGTTCACAACGGAATATTGATTTGGCTCATCTTTCCAAACTTGGTTTACATCGTATAAAAGAAAACTACAACGTTAGTTTACAGAAAACTTTGTCAAAAATGCAGTTCTGTATTTATTTTTTTATTTTATACGGTAAATTGCTATTTTAGATCGAAAAATTGAAATCTTCGCATAATTCGGGTCATTTATACAAAGCGGAAGGAAAAGCCGATTCTACGGAACACCGGTTCTTTTATCGTGCTGTGGTTCGAGTTGTTGACAGTTATACAGCTGAGTGCGTGTTTAAAATGAGAATTTTTTTTTATAAACCGTTGACAGTTTTGTTTTTGTTCAGTTCTTTTATGAAATGAGTTAGAGAGAAGGAAATTTGTAGTCATGTTAGGGTTTTAAGGTAAGAAGTTCTCTGTATTCATTTTCCTATCATTTATTTTTTGTCGATTCAAATCATTTAGGGAAGTGACAAGTAGTGTCATTAAAGCCTTAAAACGTGCTTGCTGTGAAATTGTGGTAGCTTTATACCGTTCAAACACAATTGATCGTAATCATGTCTTATTGTTTATTCATCGTACACCATCTAACGAGGAAATACAGATGAGCCCGGCTGATTGGATAAATGTCATTTATAAGGCTTATCGAGAATGCAAAGTATGTTTTTTAAACATTTGATGAATTTGCTGTTATGATTTTTTTTTTAATGTTGAGTTTTTGCATTAAATAATCTGGATATTCAAATTTTCAGTAACGATCTGGAATCTCATTTATTTTTAGGATTTCTTGTGGAGATCACAAGTGAATCAAGTTGAATTTGATTTCATTTTGTTTGGTGAACGACGAAGCTTGGAGCAAGCGACGAAGGTAATAATAACTAATGACACCGGTTTTACACCACTCATCAAAGTATTACGCGCAGAAGCCAGCAGTGGTAATTCAAGAACGAAAAAGGTAGTTTCTATTTTACTCTAGAATTAAGATGTGTGGCTTGTTCTCTCTACTCTACAATTCCTGGAATTTTTTATTTATTTTCGCTTTATCGCAAGATGTTCGCATTGCAGGTGGATCATTTTATGCTTTTCAATTTAATGAGATTAATTCTAGTGGCTTCATGTGGATGCTGAAATGGATGGTTTTAAACATGGCTTCGAAATAATGGTCGACAATCGGCGAAATCCTGATTGGAATCCATTTACAGATCCATACCTTGGCAGATCTGAAATTGACAAACGACGATTGAAAGCTCGCGTGTTGAAAACCACTTATGTCTACGACTATCCATTACTTTTTCAGCGTGCTGTGATTGCTACATGGCTAACAGCTACACAGTTTGTTTTTATGTAACAGCTAGAAGCTTCTCGAACTGTCTCATTTTTAAATAGTATTAAAATTCTCTTGCATGCTAGCTTATATTATCTATATATGTTTGGTCTTAAGGTCGCAGAAATCATCAAATTTGGTGTTCGAGGACCTATGTCAGTTTCATGAACTGATTTATAACGAAGATTCAAAGCAACTCGTGGAACTTAATGAAAGTGGGTCACTGAGTAAAATTGGGATAGTTGCATGGCGCGTGCGGTTAATCGTTCCGGAATACCCAGAAGGACGGGAAGTGATTGTCATTGCAAATGATATATCGCATCAGATTGGTTCATTTTCTATGTGTGAACATCGTCTGTACTATGAAG
The DNA here is from genome assembly GCA_013365335.1 of Madathamugadia hiepei. Classification (NCBI taxonomy): domain Eukaryota; kingdom Metazoa; phylum Nematoda; class Chromadorea; order Rhabditida; family Onchocercidae; genus Madathamugadia; species Madathamugadia hiepei. The sequence continues at coordinate 11,414 of JABVXS010000882.1, read as the reverse complement.
CCTCACTTTTAAGTCGAAAAGAAGGAATTCCCCGGATATACATTGCTGCTAATTCGGGTGCAAGGATTGGCTTATCAGCTGATGTCAGTTCTTTTTATTTTTCTTATCACTTATTACTGTAGGATAAATTGAGAAAGTATTTTATCGTGCGTCACTTCCTGGTTGCTATTTGCTGCGAATATAAAACATATTTTCAGCTAAAAAAACTTTTTAAAGTTATTTGGAAGAACGAAAATAATCCAGTGGAAGGTTTTGATGGACTTTATCTTACAAATGAGGATGTACGTGAACTGCAGCACATTGTTGCAACGCATCGCAGAAATGGCTTTCATCAGATTGACGGGATTATCGGCAAAGAAGTACATTTTATTTATAGTTTTGATCTTATTAGTTTATTTCATGTTAGTTCATGCACAAGTTCTTGTGTGATGCGTTGGTTTTTTTTTGGTAATAGTTTACAATTCTTTTTCTAAATGTTTTTTTGAACTTCGTTTGTTTTATTCTTCGGATTCATGGAAAGTATTGTCGTCCAGTTTCGTATCCAAATAGTGAACCGTAAGGATAACGACTCTAACTTGTGTTATGCGTTTAGCGTGACCTTGGAGTTGAGAATCTGGTCGGTTCCGGAATGATTGCGGGTGAAACTTCACGAGCATACAACGAAGTGGTAACCTATTGTTTGGTGACTGGTCGTACCGTTGGCATCGGTGCTTATGTTGCCCGGCTTTCAAGACGGATTTGTCAAGTTGAAAATGCAGATATTATTTTAACTGGTGCACCTGCTTTAAATTCTGTGCTTGGTCGTGAAGTTTATACCTCAAATGGGCAATTGGGTGGCACTGAAATAATGACTCGTAATGGTGTTACACATTCTACTGTTAGCAACGATTATGATGGTGTCCGTCAGTTGCTAAGGTGGCTATCCTACACTCGTAAAAGTGTGAAGGTTTGAATTTGAACTCTTCAGTATGCTCCATGCAAAGTGAATGATATCATATTTTAATATTTAGGTGTGCTTGCTCGCATGCTTTATCATTCCCTAATCTTTTTGTTGTATATTAGCATAATCTCTTTATGCGGCAAAAATAACTTAAATGTAACTATTATGTATCTCTAGCCATTTCAATTCATTTGCAGGCTCCGTTTAAAGAACCGAATTTTGATCATAGTGAGGATCCCATTGACCGATGCCTGAGTCATCTCCCATCTCAGAACAAGGAAAGTGACCCGCGTTTGATGATGACAATCTTTGATCGGAACTCTTTTGAAGAAGTTTGTTTTTTTGCTTGGTTTTGCATAAAGCTGATTAGCTTTACTTGATCCTGTCTCAGGCCTGGTCGTTTCTCACTTTTAAATATGATCTGAAAACCATCCTGATCCTTTGAGTTTCAACACTTTTACAGTTTAAGTTTAAGCTCAAGTAAATCAAACTTTCGAAAAAATTAAGACGCGTCATTGGTGGATTCCTAGCAGCTGTTTCTATCTGTGGCATTTAATCTTCCATTTTTACTGATTACGAAATCAACTGCTGTTTTTTTAAGATTAAATCAGGCTGGGGAAAAACGGTCATAACAGGTCGCGCACGTCTAGGCGGCATCAGTGTGGGCGTTATTGCTGTGGAAACAAGGAGTGTTTTTGCTGAAATTCCGGCTGATCCGGCTGCTCCAGATTCCCAAGCAAAATGTATCCAGCAAGCTGGGCAAGTGTGGTATCCGGATTCCGCCTATAAAGTAATCTTTCTTAATTATCGACTATCATTACATTTACGGCTGGAATCAAAAGTTCGCTTCTTTCATGCATTTTTTTTATTATTTATCTTTCACGTCCTATTTTTATAAATTATCGAATTCATATGTTTTGAAAATTTTTGCTGTTTGAATTTTTGATAGTTATAGACTGCTGAAGCGATTGAAGATTTCAATAAGGAATCTTTGCCCTTGTTTATTCTAGCGAACTGGCGTGGCTTTAGCGGTGGTCAGAAAGGTACTTTCATTTCACTTTTATAAAACGAAAACATACATGTTTCTATACACGAATTTTCCAAGAATTTTTTTTAAGATCTATCGGAAAAGTTTTATACTGCCTAAAATTTTAAGGAGTAAATGAGTCTTTAAAATACTTATTGTAGATATGTTCGAAATGGTTCTCAAATTTGGTGCATATATAGTTGATCAGTTATGTAAATACCTGAATCCGGTGATAGTTTATATTCCGCCTTATGGAGAATTACGCGGTGGTGCTTGGGCAGTTGTTGATCCAACAATAAATCCTGTATGCATGCAAATGTTTGTGGATCCGAGATCTAGAGGTGGTGTCCTGGAACCAGAAGGAATTGTTCAAGTTAAAATGCGTAAAGTAAGTGTTCAGTATTGTGTATTTTTCAATACTCGAAGTTCGGAAGATTTAGACCATCGTAATATTTCTTTTAATGAAATTGAGAACTTTTATTGCACCGCTGACATGTACAGGAGTTTGTTTGTACTGGATATTACAAGTGCGAAATTCCAATCTGGTACATGTATTATTTTTCTAATAAACAGTTTTTGGTACTGCTTTATCAATGGAAATTACTTGGAGGATTTGGTACCACTGATGCGACGATTGGATAAAGAAATGATTCGATTAGGTGTATTGGAAAAGGAGGGTAAAGATGTGAAAATGGACATCAATGCTCGTATTCAATTATTAATGCCAACTTATCGCAATATTGCTATCACATTTGCTGATTTGCATGATACACCGGTGCGAATGAAAGCTGTTGGTGCAATTAAGGTATTTTTTTTGTTTCAAATTAAATTTTAACTATGGTATCATTTTTGCTTGTTACTTTATCTGCAATAATTATCGTTTTCAAATGATATCTTCTTACATTAGAATCGCTGTACAGAACTCTTTGAAATTTTGCTCGATTTTCCGGCTAAAAGTGGTGAGAAAAGTTTCAATTTTCAAAATTTTTGTTATCTGGAAGGTTTTTTTTGAAATGCAGCTAATTTCTTTAAAAAGGCTTCAGGAAGTAATAAAATGGGAAGAATCGCGAGCATTTTTTACACGACGTCTCTTGAGGTTGTGCATCGAGCAGGATATATACAGAGAGGTTAGAAGTACATTCAAATGAGATTCGAAATACAAAAAATGAACCGAAAAACTTTTCCATGCTGCAGGCTATCGATGTGAAGTGTCTGGAAGATATTCGAAAAATGCAGCAATCATTGCAACAGTATTTTGCAAAAACTCGAGATGAGACGTTTTGTTGGTGTAGTTACCCGGATGAAGATAGCATAAAACTCATGCGCAGTGAACGGAAACAAATTGTTGCGTTTCTTATTGGAAACGATTTCTTTACAATTGGCGAACGTTATGGAATGTACGTTCATGTTAATCGGTGCTACAAATATTTGTCATGAATAATTCAGAAAATTTGCACCATATTCGGACTTTTATTTCTTCCAGCTGGATTACTTTTTAGTTTAAAATGATTATTGCGATGGACAGCTTCCGCTAATGAAAACAAAAGGTTTGAAAAGTTATAATTTGTAATCTTAAAAAATAATGAAACAAATAATTCACAGACCTTCGGAGAAGCTTGGAGATTTCGCGAAAAAGTGTGATTTATTAATACGGGAAATGAAGAACGAAAGGTTGTGATCATTTATGAATTCGCTGTATTTCTGCGCTGTTTTGAAAAAAAATTAAATATATTCAATTGAATAACTGATTTATTATCTTTTTGTTAAAAATTAATTTTGGATTTGTTTTCATACTCAAATGGATTTAGAAAAACTGCATGTGATGAGTGCAGTTCTTTCACTTATAAAGCACTTTCATTGCATTTATTGGTGGTCTTCATATAAAAGGTTTTGTTAAGTTGTCAGTGTCCATGAACTCTCTTATTAATAATGTTTCATAATTGACTGTCACATCGTCAGTAATGCATCTTTGTGTGAGCAATGCGAAGGATGTTCTGCTTTTTCACGATTTCAAAAATTTGACTTTCTCACATTGGTTTTGCTGAGAAAATCCCATTGGGGGATTTGTCAACTGCATCAATTGTTACTTGCCTAGTTATCAGTGTTACCAGCAGGACTTTTCTCTTCTGGTTGGGACATTAGCTTTTATTCTGCGGATTCATTTGCATATATTTCCCCTTCAATCTTCATACCAAGTTTACAGTTCCCGTGGCAATATATGTTACTTTATAGAGAAGACAAAAATTTAGTGGTAAACGAAATTTGGTTCGTTACTTTTCCATGTAGATTTCGATGTATGTTACATTTTTAGAAAAATGAGATTGTTAAGAGGGCATTTTGGAGGTTATAGTTTTTTTCGTGGCAGAGAATTGAGGTCACATTCGGGAGTAGTGTAACATTCCCGTGTCTTGTCGACCTTTCCGTTCTGTTAATTAAAAAAAAGCTAGCTGTAGAAAAGTGGGGCAGAAACAGCTTAGTGAAAAAGTCATAAATGAGGGTGAGATAAATCTGGATCACTAATTTACTTTTTTTTAAAATAGTGCAGTATTATCCCTTAGGAACTGAATACGGTATGCGCATCGATGATGTTGTAAGCAGCCAGGGATTGCTGGTCACTTATGAAAGGGAATAGTTGTTTTTACAATTTAAATCCCTAGATAAAAAAAATGTCATCTGCTTAGACGAAAATAACTAGTGTAGTCTAAGTCAGAAATGTATTTAGTTTGTGTATGTGGTTCCTTATTTTTTCATTTAAATATTCATTCGAAAAAAAAAAACGGATTCAGAAAACAGTCCAATAAGTCAATTGTCTGAACTGTACGAAGACGATCTCTCTTATTGAAAAGATGGGCGATGTAATTTAACTGAGTGAACTGCCTTTTTTTTCTATATATTGCTATGCAAAGATTAAATGTGACACTTTTAGGCATTTACGTTTTTAAATACGCTTTATCGAAGCAATTAGGTTGGATTTCTTAAAGCAGAGTTATCAATACGAGCATAATATACTTGTTAGCTAATAAGAGAATGGTTTTTAAACATAAATGTCGAGGAGCAGATTGTTATCCCCCAGGCCTTAACAAGTTTTGTCGAGTGTTTTTTAACCATTTTTTTAAGTCACTCGCTAGTTAGGCAAGCCATGACCCGCTTCGTCTCTCTGCTTTCACCTTGCCCAAGGGATCCCGTGAAGAGCACACTTTGGTGAGTATGATGTGACATTCTCAACCTGAGATGAGCAGCTTCGTCTAGTCATACCATTCAAGCCTCTCCGTCACTATTAGGCTCTCACCATGAAGACCACTGGTGACCCTGGCAGGAACCGAACGTGCAATCTTCTGGTTAGGAACCAGATGCAATCGCATTTGGCTACAGGGTCATCTTCTCTCTGGTCATATTACTCAAACCTCTCCGCCACTGTAAGGCTTACACAATGGAAATGTAAATGACTTTACTTTTGAGAATAGATGGGATTTAGTCGGTACAAAGTGTGCGGTTTACTAGGACTCTTGAAGAAGTTGCCTTTACACTTTGCTGCATTTGAGTTAAATTTGCATCGTGTGCTATCCAATGGAAATATTTCTCACGGCACTCGTCAAAACAACGAGCAACTTCCACAACATAATAAGTTTTAGATTGAATACTAATTCAGTCAAAGCTAATCACCAAGTATAAGCATCAATTTTATAAATTCCTGAACATTACTCACGTTACAATCTGTTGACAGCGTGAGCCAAATCTTTGTTTTAATTATTCAGATGTTGTCAATTAAGGATATAAATAATGAAACAAATAATGTAATTCATTATTGGACCACGTTATGCTCATTCAATGAATGCAAATATTTTTACATCAAGCTAATTCTGACATTTAACTTTTAACTTAAATTAATTTAACCACTTCCAGATTCTCTTTAAAACTTTCTCATTTTCTTAATTCAATATTAACTAATAATCCACATCAACGTGTAAAGATATCTTCCATTACATTTCTCGCAAATATGAAATACCTTATAGATTATGTTGAAATTTCAAAGAATTTCAATCAGCTAAACAATCAAACATGACTATATTGATTACCGGGGACGTTATTTAAAATTAATAGGAAAGTCAAAATGAGAACTCATTAAAAACACAGACATGAACATCGTTTAAAAAAATTGGTTGTGCAAAATTAAACATACAAACCAATTTGTTATTGGTTTGAGTCTCAAAAACCAATAGCCTTGCGAGGCCAAAATAATGCGTATTAATTCAGAGTAATACATAAAAATTAAACACACAAAACTTATACCCATGAAATACTTAAAATCAAAAGCGCAACATTGATTTTCAAAAAAGTAATGCTTGAGAACACTGAAATATTTGTATAAGACGGACAAATTTTAGATACGTTTTTGGGTGCCTCTGCTTTCACAAAAGAAGTATCACTTCATCATGTTCTTCGAACATACTAAATTAGCTTTGTAGCTATATCTTGAAAAGTTTCAGGTGTCAATGTTGTTGCTAAGGCACGAACCGAATAATTCATTGTGACATCAATAAGGGACATGTAGAGATAAGGCGAAGGTAAAATAATCAGATCTCATGCTTGACGGAATCACGAAATTTCTAATTTTCATACGCGTTACTTGCACTTTCCATTTAACTGATAAATTCCACGTGTGAGATGATAAATACCATTAGTCATCATCTTCCTACAAACACAACAATATTGATAAAAAAAGAAGCTCACTGAGTAAATTTCAACCGCGCACGATCCCATTATAAAAAAATTGTTAAAAAATATAGCGTTGTATCGAACTCCATTTTTCCCAAAGTACTATTCATGATACTGTGCTTCTTCTTTGGCACTGTGCCCACGTTTTTATTTTTCCAACTGCAAAATTTTTTCAGTAACGGCTGGTTTGTGGTTGATCTAGTGGCTGCAACTGAGTTTTTGGTAAGTCTACCGGAAGGCTGTATAAGTCTTTCTATGGACAATACAAGCTGGGTTACTATATCTTGTGTTGCTGTAGTTTGTTTTTTGCTTCGTTAATTACTGGAATTTGTACTGTACTAGGTTGAAGTTCAAAATCACTTATAAACCGTGTGAAAAAGTATTAAGGCAAATGGTAGGTTGGCATATTTAGCCTTAAATCTCGAGTACTTACATGTTTTTATATGTCTTTTTTCTGTGCTCTTTTCGCATATGAAATTTGTATTATCACACATGACTCGAATTTTTAAATCAATACTGTTTTACGTTCAGTATTGAAGTGAAAATTTTCAGCAAGAAATTAAATGGTATCTGGGCGTAGTGATGGTCTACCTGCATCACGACGCCCTACGCTGCCGCAGTCGACATCATATGATAAGTTACGCAAACCCCACACGCTACGTTCCGGTGTTGATACAAAATCTGTTCATTTCGATTGGATTAGTAAAGAATTAGAATGTGGTATCTGCGAAAAGACAATACAAAACACGATGGTTGTGAGGGTGAGGACAGATACTTTCAAACCACGTTTATTTTGTTAGTGCCCCCAACGTATTTTGAAAAGTTCAAGTTGTAATTCACAGTTGACTTAATATTTTCATTCCAGAATTGCATGCATCGTTTTTGTGCGGATTGTATATTGCAAAGAATACATACTGGAACAAGGAAATGCCCTTCATGTCATAAGGTCCTTCCCAAAAAGGCACCATTAAAGAGTGATGCAAATTTTGATGCTATCATCAATAAGGTTTTTTTCTTTCTTTTTTTCAAGTTGTTGGCTGAGATTTTTGTTGTCTGTTAACTTTCTTTTATAAAATTCGTAGTCATAACTGTGTAGGGGGCCAGGGCATTTCCTCTCTTTGTTTGCTTCTGCAATGGGTTGGGTACGTAGCGGAGGAACTAATGTTTAAGATGTGGTGCTTGCATCAGGCAGTTTATTTTCAAATTGCTATCACTTCAGTTCACATTATCGGTCGAAAGGAGATGTGTGAAACGCCCGATTAATGAGTCAAGTAATCTGTGTAAGTTTTGGTTACAGATTATGTTTGTTATTGAGGAAGGTTATTGATAGACTTGACATAGGATGATACTTTATATGTATACCTTCCAAAAAAGTGGATGTCATTTGGCAATGATGCCAGTATTCCACAATATATGATTTATATGTGGTGCCTGTCAAAAAATAAATTTTACAGGTTTTGCCAAGAAGAGATCGTTAGATAAGAAGTCATCTATGAAGCAACTGACGAATTCGGATCCAGTAGCTCCGTCTGCTTCTGCAGAACGGACGCCGCCGAAGAATACTAAAGTTTCTGTAAAGGTTTTATATTTTTTTCAGAATTGCAACGCTTTGAAATTATCAGCGTTTATATTTTGGTAGGGAGTTATGCGGAAATTTTCAAAATTTTGCAGTTTTGCTCATTTCAAATTGTATGCAAGTAATTAGAGAAAAAAGATGTTAGCGAGAAAAAGGGTCAGTACTGTTTTGGAAACTTCTAGTATGATTTGATGACTGAGTCAACATCAAACGCACCTCTGGAAACAAAACCCGCATTATTGCAAACCGCACATTCAAATGCATCTGATCCTCCACTTACGATTGATGAAGGATCTTTAGATGGTTATTTTTCTTGTTTTAATCATAAGAGGTAGTTCGGTTTTGATTATTCAGAAGAAATTCGGTTTGTACATAAGGCATGTAAAGGTTCATTTTCTAATAATAGCCTTCATTTGATTGTTTTGATAAACCTGAAGCGCCCTATTTTAGCTTCAATTAGATTTTTTTCAGATTCTTATCGGAATTTTGAGCACCCAGCTACATCTTCATATGCAAAAGATGAAAACAAAAGTGTTAATGATTCAGATGAAAGGAGATCAAAAGTAGGTTCTTTGGCACAATTTGGTTTGCTCTGTAGGTATATCTCGAAAAATATAATTTCTTGAATGTGGTATCGTTCTTAATGTAGAATAAAAATTTAAGTCTAAATATCAGTAATGTTTTCTATCATTTGTTCGTGTAACTGCACTGACTGAATTGAAAGTATCACTACTGAGCTAACGTTTTCATTCAAGTTGTTTTCAGTTAAGTCGATTGGTATCAAATCACTGTGAAAAAACTCCAGTTGTTGTTTTGCAAAAATCCAGCTGTCATGGTAATTTTTCATTTCTGTTAAAACCTGGTAGTTGAATGCTGATTCTGACTGACAACGTCAAACTGTTACTTGCAGAACAACTTAATGGAATGGCTGTAAAGAATGTTCAGGTTAATGGTAAAAACGAGCGTTCTTCAAAGTTCTTGAACATATACCCTAGCCTTCGTCCCTCTGCGCACGTTTCATCAAATCAAGTGGATTCAAATATGAATGTAAGATTTAGGAGTTCTTTTGGATTTTCGTCATGTTTAGTGTGTATTGCATTTTTGCATTCATGCTGGTGTTCAATTTTTTTTTTTCAGCTTTCGAGTACTGTTTCAGTTTTTGGTATTTCAAATGGAAGTTTGCATCATATCAATGGAAATAGTTAGTGTTTTTTTTTGGTTTGAATTGTATCACAAATCATGTTTGGTGAAGAATATATCTGTTTGGTTCTTATTGTAATGAAAAGTTGATTTCAAAACGCAGCAGGATAAAGGTGTTTAAGATCACTTTATTGGAGTTGGAGAAAGAGTTGTTTTTCATTTTTGTTTTTATACAGTGGGGAGAGTTATTGAAGTTTAGCTTGTGAACGATTTACGTAATGTATTTTTAGCCAAGAGAGCAGTTAATCCCAAAGTGGGTGATGGGTTGTTGTGAACGCCATCTTTAGGATGCAGTATTTCAGCAGAAGATGTAGTGAGGGTGTCACCACGCTCTTCAGAGTATTTACTGATGTCAGGAAAACAGCGGTTATCAGCAGGAATCGAGTCAGAGCTTGTTCTCAATCCAGATGCAAGTGTAGTGAATGACGACTCACTACCTATTGCAGCTAAACATTTACGATACATTATCACCTGTTCTACGACTACAGGTTTCTTTGATGTTTTGTGGTCTCTGTCGAATTATTATTTCACAGTTTTGAACTAACATCACTAGTATATGTTGATTGATAGTTGATATTTGTATTTTTAGTTGAACTGTAGTATTGGTAACAGTGAGCCATATTTTTTTAATTTTGTTTTAAATCGCTTGGACCAGTTATGACTTGCAGTTGGTCATTTATGTGAGTACATACTGCAGCGAATCCGGGTGGAGTCACGCACCGATTGGGATCGAAAACGCACTGAGAATTGCCTGCCAAAGGTGCTCCCATTTATTTTAAATATCAGATGCTGGAATTAGAGTAAAAGCCTAAATTCATTCATTCATTATCTGCCATCAGTTCCGTTCCGAACTTTAGCGATTGATGAATGAAGGATCTGTATGAAGCGCGCTCTTGAGCGATTTTTTTATTTCAGCCAAGTTCATTTTAGTCGCTGTAGTGATTGCATCCATTCATCTCATTGCTGGAATTAGAATAAAAGCCTAAATTCATTCATTCGTTATCTGCCATCAATTCCATTCTCAGTAAAAGTCTAAATAGCATGTTGTATACTAACTGTAATATTTCTTATGTGGCATAAAGTATTCTAACAACTTTATCCCATTCGTATTTTACAGCACGTTTTCTTATGTCCGGTAAAGTCCGATCTGGCTCTGGATGATGTATTGGTGGTAAATGAAACGGGGGAGGGTCAGTTTACTACTGTAAATGTTGGTGAACACAACAGTGATCCGAAATCAGCTTCAGTTTTCACCATCAATTTTCCATTCACTGGTAAGTTTATCCAAAAATTTCTTTATTTGCATGAGTTAACGTTTGGTATATAGTACGTTTGTGAAAATGAAATTTATTCTGTTCATTCTATATCACATAGATGTGCTTTCCAAAACCTTATGTAAAAAAAAACCGCTGCTACAATTAATATGTACTTAAGAAAATAAATAGTCGTAAAGAGAAGAGATAACTTACATGAGTAATCAATTACCTTAACTAAATCACGCTTATACGTTTCCAATGCTTCCTTTTCTTATTTACGCATGTTTCCTTAGGGTGAATGGGAACCAGCAGATTTTTTAAAAATACATATGTTTTTTTTGTGATTGATTGGGACCGGTCGACATTTTAAATATGAACTGTTTCAATTAAAAAAATGGTTGTTATACTAAAAAAATTTTTACAGTTATGAATAAATCTACAGTTTTTCGATGACCTGTAATTTTATTCAGCTCTGGATGAATCGATAACGATTGAGCAGTTAAAAGCGGAATATTGGGCGAACAGAAAGAGACCATTGAAACTCATTTTTAAATTCACTGGTAGTCGTAGCAGGACTCATTGAATGTTTGCCATTTTTTCCGTATTTTTTTAAAAGTGCGCAGTGTATGCGGGGAAACCATACGCTTTCCCTTTGTTCATATATATATATATATATATATATATATATACATTAACAAA